>CM074734.1:89048260-89218260 GCA_037367245.1 Phrynocephalus guinanensis
TCTTGAAGTCATGTACTGCCACCGATGAAATGGAAGCCAAAAAACAAATACCCTTTGGTCTATCAGGGTATATATATATCTCCAGAGTCCAGACAGTCAGAAGAATGCCATTAACTGCAAAGATGCCCAAGGCTTGAGGAAGTCTATTATATTTATAGCATAGAACTATGCTAGATTAAGCCACGGACGAGTCACTACATAAAGGGTAAAACTATGAGAGTCTCTCATAAATGGCTGACAGGGAAATGGAGCACACACGTGAGCACTGAGCCTATTTGGGGCAGAAACATGTCTGAGTGGCTTCTTGCTTGGAGGTGTTGGAGGTGCCCTGACCTCCTCTGGGATTTCTTGCGAACATGTATTGGTATTTTCTCCAGACAAAGTCTATATTCTGGTGTGAAAGGCAAATGTAAGATGTTGAGAAAAGCCCATTATCAAGCATCCATTATCCATTTCCCCAGTACAAAGGTTTATCTTTGCTTCTACGAACAGCATGCATGCCACTACCCTCCATATGTCAATCAACAGGTATTCTATTAAATATTAAATTCTTCAAGTGGTCCTAATTTTAGGGATTGTAAGAGGAAGCCATAGACAATTTAGGCCAGTGATAGTGAACCTTTTAGAGACCGAGTGCTCAAACTGCAATTCATAACCCACTTATTTTTAGCAAGGTGCCAATATAGCAATTTAACCTGAATTCAGTGGTACCCTGGGTTACAAATGCTTTGGGTGATTCCCTTAAGGAAAGTGAGGATCAAAGAACAGGCTTTTGAATTTACCACAGCTACAGTACCCTCACTGTGGCCACAGGAAATTCAAAAACCTGCTCTTCGATCCTTGCTTGCCCAAAGGGTGCTACCCTTTGGGAATGTGAGGATCCAAGTCCAGGGGTGCTACCCTTCGGAAATGTGATCCAGACTTTTGAATTTCCCGTGGAGACAGTGAGGGCTCTGTGGCCACGGAAAGTTCAAAAACCTGCTCTTCAATCCTTACTTTCCCGAAGGGTAGCAGCCCTGCTCTTCGATGCTTGCTTTCATGAAGGGTAGCAACCCCTTGGGAAAGCAAGAATGGAAAAGAAGGCTTTTGAATTTCTCATCGCCACAGTACCCTTGAGACCACCGAAATGGCTCCATGAAGAGAGCCATGCAGAGGGGGGCAGCTGTTTGTGGGTTCCTTCATAACCCCAGTTTGCTTTTTACTTTTGGGATGTCCAGAGCTGTGTGGCTGGAGAGTAAACTGGGGCTAAGAACGAGCCCACAAGCAGCCCATCTGTCTGCAACGGGAACAATGCCATGCTCTGAACGGAGGGGGATGTGTCGTGCCTGTGAGGGGGCGACATCACGTGCCCTCAAAAAGAGCTCTGTGTGCCACCTTTGGCACCCATGCCATAGATTCGCCAGCACGGAGGTAGCATTTAACTCTTGGATGCCTGAGTGAATGTTTACATTAACAACAACAGTAATAATACGTCATTTCTAACTGTGACTCTTGCCAGAGTTTCTTAGGTATGCAACTATTAAAAAACAGTGTGCCAGCCCTCTTTTCTACTGGTGCTCCCAGACTGTACCCAGCTGGTTATTCTCCCCTGTGGCACACCTGAACCCACAATTCCAACCTGCCAAGCTATGTTTAAACTTATTGAAACAGTGAAAGCAGGGATAAAGATTCCTTCTGAGACCCAGTAAATGAAACCAGGAAGATAAACCCCATTATCCTCCCACATGTTTAGGAGACTTCAGGTTTCTATATACACCAAATTCAAGGTTCACTGAGCAAAGTACAGTCCTGAATACCAGGAATGGGTTTAATATATAGTGATATAGGAGAGAGCAGTTTTATGCAGTGGAATCAAGCAGAATGACATCTTAGATTGAGAACAGTTAGTGACAGTAAGATCATACATCTGGCTCAAAGGGGGTCCCTATATCTTTACTAACAAATCTCCAGGGAGAAGGTTAAGTGCTACATCTGTCATGATTGTGGTGGAGTGAAAGTAATCTCTGAACTTCTCCTTTGCTGTGAGATATTCATAAGGAAGACACAAAAGTGTATTTTATGTGAGCAATTCACTCATTTGGAGGCAGTGCATCAACTATTGCTAAGCTCTTTTGAGGAAATAGAGTACCTCAGTGGTAGAGGTGCTTTACATGTGGAACAGCCCTAGCTTAATCCCTTGAGCATCTATACCAGAAAGTTGCAGAACTGGAGAAAGCAGGTTTAATTAGCAGTTAACAAGTTCTTCCAGATATAGATACTGAGTTCATTAAAAATTGTATATTAACCATTTTATACTAAATTTCCCATCTCTGTAAATACTCATGCTGGAGAACCACTGGGATCAAAAGTGAGCATACAAGGCTCATACTAGCATAATCTTATAGCCTGACAGAATGAAAGAGCACCAATGGTCTAAAAAGACTGCGACACACAATGGGCACATTGTGTATGACGGTTCGTTCATTTGTTTGTTTTAGGGTTTTGCCCCTTATCCTCTTGCATATATCAAACTTGCCAATTTGGGGAAGTGAATATTATGGCCTAAATCAGTGTTGGTATATGTATGTCATGGGTGCCAAAGGTGGCACACGAAGCCCTTTCTGTGGGCACATGACATTGCCTCCTCACAGCCATGGCACAGCCCTCCGCTCAGAGCCCACCACTCTGATCCATGCAGAGAGAAGGTGAAGGGGAGGCAGACATTTTTGGGCTCATTCGTAGCCCCAGTTTATTGTCCAGCCGTACCACTCTGGACATCCCAAAAGCAGCACGGCTGGAGAATAAATTGGGGCTACAAAGAAGCCCATGAACCACTGCCTCCCCCTTTGCCCAGCTCTCAGCATGGAGCTGTTTTGAGACTGCCAAAATGGCTCAGTGAGGAGACCCTCTGTGAGGAGGCGAAGGGGAGGCAGCGGTTTGTGGGTTCCTTTGTACCCCCAGTTTACTCTCCAACCATGCCACTTTTGGGATGCCCAGAGCAGTGTGGTTGGTGAGTAAATGGCTATGAAGGAGCCCACAAGCCACCATCTCTCCTCAATGGTGTAGCACCCCATCCACCTCTCTGCCCAGGGCAGAGAGTCAGATGGGGTGCTACTCTTTGGGAAAGTGAGGATTGAAGAGCAGATTTTTGAATATTCCACGGCCACAGTGAGGGTGCTGAGGCTGTGGGAAATTCAAAAGCCTGCTCTTCGATCCTCCATTTCCCGAAGGGTAGCACCCGAAGCATTTGTAATCTGGGGTACCGCTGTATTCAGGTTAAATTGCCATATTGGCACTCTGCAAAAAAAAAAGTGGGTTTTGATTTGCAGTTTGGGCACTTGGTCTCTAAAAGGTTTGCCATCATTGTCCTAGGTCCTTGGAAAAGACCCAATATTCATAGAACCCAAAAGGACAAAAATTCCAAAGTACCAAACATGAAAGAAAGAACTTAAAAGAATATGGAAGCAAGATCATGGCATCCTCCTCTACATATTAATTCCAGCAGCTGAACTCATTCTAAACTCTGGTAATCATTTTAAAACCATTGATAATAGCTGCAAATTTGCTGAAATTCAAAAGTCCATTGATTTTGCCAACATGTCATCTTACCCACAGATTATTAGGAGTTGACTCTCAGTAACCCTTTGGTATCATCAACGCTGAGATACAATATGAGATGGCAATGGTGATGATGGAAAAGTGAGAAAGGTGATGATAGGAAATGAAATTCCTCTGAAGAAAAGAGGCAGAGTCATGATATTTCCAAAGCGTATGTCTGTATGTAACCTAAGAAAAGCTAAAGGGGAAACTGCCTGTTATAGATGACAAAGAACATAGCTATAAGTGGCTGTTTCATTTTCTACTGATTTTATTTATTTATTTATTTATTTATTTATTTATTTATTTATTTATTTATTTGATTTTTATATCACACCATCTGACCAACGGTCACTCTGTTGTAACTTATACCTTATTACAACACACCCTCCATTTTGTGACTGGCTCTACCCCATCTCTACCATTTTGTGTCAAGTGGGCCTCAGGAGGTAATCAGTGCTGTTCTATAGGATCTCATTATCCCTCCTCCTCATCACATCTTCCACATCCCCTTCCCTGAGATTTCATAGTCGAAACTGGGCCTGGTTCCTTGTGATGTCACAAAAGTAGACAGGTGTGTGTGTGTAACTGTTTCTGAGACTGTGGAAATGTGCTTGAGGAGGAACAGTGCTAAATAGGCCCATCATCTGGGTAAAAGCCTGGCATTCCGATAATATTGGCAACTCAGGCCCAGGGGGAAAAGCAACACTCTTTTCCAGTAGCAAGACAGGTAGGAAAAAGCCTCGCAACAGCTGCTGCTCTTGCCACCATTCCAACCAGGGCTCAATCCGTGCTGCCTTAACTGTCACATAAATGGAGCTTTCCCAGGCCATACACTGTTGCTGTGAAAAGCTTGCTGTCTACCTAGAAGCAATGGCAATAGTTAGGAATTGGGTGAAGATGTGAGTCCAGGATTATTATTTTTCATACAGAATAAAAGAACCAAACTCTTCCTTCAGCATCACTGGGCCTGAGATTTGTTTCCTCACCTGGAGATCCTTGGGGCGCTTTTACACGACCCCTAAAATCCGATGCAAAGGGCTCCCAGATCCGGAGCTTAAAATTGTTTTCCCACCAGCTCCGGATTTTTAAAAAAATTAAGTATGACCACGCCCACCTAAGCGCGTCCCAGCACATTTTCCAAGTACCTGGTCTCCGAAGGTGAAAAATTTCTGATGCGGATGTAAAGCAGTGAGTGCCGGGCTCTCCTTGCCTTGTGTTTGTTTGTTTTTTTGCCCCCGCCCCTTTAAGAGACTGGAAGAGACTGGAATGCTTCCTGGGGCAGCTCTCACTTTTTTTCTCCCTCCCCTCACGCAGACAGGAGCAAGGGAGTGCCAAGGGGTGGGAACACAGGAAGAGCGACAAACCCCCAAGATCTCTGGTCCAAATTTAAGTTGCTAGCAGATCTTAGGGGTCATGTAAAAGCACCCCAAGAGAAGCACAGTAATTATCTGAGGCTTCAGCCACTGCTCTGAGGCCCATTGGTATCAAGAAAAGAATTAGACAGTTCTACTGTAAATCAGTGAAATCGGTCCCACCTAGGCACTTGTCTTTTAATTAGCAAAATGGCTTCTTATTATCCATTGTGGATACACTGTTTTTCTACTGGGGGATGGGGTTGCAGTAACTGTGTAATAAAACCACTCAGCATTTGTGCCCCACTCCAGTGTTTAGTGATCAAAGTGTCTGATATACTTAGATTTAAAACACGATGTGGCATAGGAACATCCCAGTGTCCCATCCTTTTAAGGATAAGCAGAAAAGAACTGGATAGACCCCTTCTTATTTGACACACTCAAATGGACACACACATTTTTACATACAAATATTTTATTAAAAATACTTCCCCACATGCTTCCCTCTATAATGAAATCTTAACCAAAACACACAAAATAAAATAAAAAACATCAAGCAACAGTGTTGGTTATAATACATCCTGGTCTGTTTGTTTGGTCATATTGCAGAAATAGTAGATGCAGCAATCCTGTCCATTCCAACTAATTGGCAGATCTCATTGATATAAATGTTGTTTACCTCTGAGTAAACAGAGATAAGATTTTGTTTGAAAATTTATGCCAGCAGGGTGCAGCCCTCAGACAAATTTCAAGAGGCCCTTGAAATGGCTCCATACAGACCAGTGCCAAAAGTGACCTGCCCCTCTCTCGAAAGCCTCCCCAGTAGGCCCAGGAAGACAAATTAGACTGTTTTTATTCTGGCTTTGCCCCTTGTTGTCAGGTGGGCATACACCCTGGCAGTGTAGCCCTCAAAAGAAACATCTTCCCCAGTGTGTATACTTTACAATGTTCATAGAATCATAGAATCATAGAGTTGGAAGGGACCTCAGGGGCCATCCAGTCCAACCCCCTGCCATGCAGGAACCCCCATCACAGTATTTCCGACAGATGGCCATCCAGCCTCTCCTTAAAAACCTCCAAAGAAGGAGACTCCACCACCCTTTGTGGCAACATATTCCACTGCCGAACAGCTCTGTCATGAAGTTCTTTCTGTTCCTGATGTTCAAATGGAATCTCTTTTCCTGTAGTTTGAAACCATTTCCCTGAGTCCTAGTCTCTGAAGCCTCTGTTACTTTTTGGATGGGGGAGGGGTACAGTTAAGGTGCAGGTTTTCAAACATGAGACTGACAAAGCTGCTTGGATGAGCAGCAAAACATTTCTAATCTATCCCTCAAGAAAAAAAAGTCCAGTTGTCATGACTCAACTTCCAGATAACCTCACCTGAATGACTGAGAATCTTCACAGACAACATGAGAAAATGTTTCACTTACATAATCACTGAGAAAAATAATAATGTTCAGACCAATAAAATAAATTAGACTTAAGGGATAAGCTGTACTTCACAATTGCTACACTCACCCCTGAAAACATTACTGGATTTTAGAAGCATTGTCTTTGTTCTAGCAGGTTCACAGAACTGTTTTCTGTCAGTCAGGGACATGCATTTGCAGTTTTTCACAAGACAATGTGCTGCAATAATTATTTGACATCTTGCAGTTGGCTGAATCTCAATACAGTTTCACAACAGAACACCAAATAATGTCATTACTTTGGAAGTAGACTCACTAATACCTATTTTGAGAGGTCCTCCCCCCATCCGTAAGCATAAAAAACAAGGCAGATTAACACATATGAGTAAAGACTGGATGATAGCTTTGGTGTCTCCTCCTCTCTGCCACTCTGTATTCTAAACAGCACCTTACAAAGAACCATGAGCAGGCTCGTATCTCAGAACGAGGTGGCATGTGATTTTGGTCAGATCATGCCTATGGCTGATAGTTTTAAATGCAAGAGCTGGATCTTGCTTTATGGTTTCAGTTAAAGAGGAAGCCAATTTGCAGTTGCATTTTAGCCAGGATTATTGTACAGTTCAATTCCTGCTTTTGTTCTGTTGTGAATGTAATGGGAATGCAATATTAGGATTTTGAACATCTATTTATTAAGGATGGCTTTTCCGAGGCAGGTTTGTTTGTTAAGGGATCATTATATGCTACTTCAATGGTCAAAGGCACAGAATGACTTATTCTTGACTGACTGGTGTGGCATTTAAGGTGATGTGTTCTCCTGCACAAAAGCCTGAAGCAGGCAGATGTCTTCTGAAAGTTACAACTACATTATGCAGTTTGAAGCCGCTTCAAGCCATGTTGAAAAAGAACATTTGGTTTGCTTAATAAAAATTGATAGCGAGTTACCAGGCATATGAAACTAATGTGACACACCTTTCTCCCAAGTATTTCCTCTCTCTATAATCTTATTCTTCCTCCACTTGTTGCAAGATCTCTCTTTGCTTACACTTCAGTCCCCTCTCTTGCATACAGAGTATTGTTTGCAGCAAGGCTGTTGTAGAAACTGGTATTGAACTGGTTGAGGACTGAGCCACTGTAGCCAAGATGACTAGAGGGCATGGTGTTAGACCATTCTCCGCTACTGTGGTTTGGGAGGTTGGAAAGGGGGGAGTATGAATTGAACCCTACCATATTCTGTCCCATTTTGTCACCCGCATCAGTGCTAAGTCCCAGAGGCACCGTGCGGTTCACCGAATTGGAGCCATTCATGTAAGCCGTCATGCTGGACAGGAAGTTGTTAAGGCAAGGAGCGTTGGAGGACGGTGGTGGAGATCTCTTCTCGGGGGAGCTGTCATTTCCGGATGAGGCAGCCTCTAACCTGTCTGGATGTTCTGTGGCTTTTGGGCTGCCACCCAAAGCGCTGTCCTCTGATTTATCAGAAGGGAGGGACCCCGTACTGGCGCTGCAGTCGGACTTCTTCTTCCTCTTCCGCCGAAAGTTTCCATTGTCAAACATCTTCTCACAGTTGGGATCCAGAGTCCAGTAATTGCCTTTCCCTGTTCGAACAAGAGCAACAAAACATAAATACATTTGCAGCCAAAAGAAAAAAAAGAGCTAGTTCTCAGGACATCTTCTGGCCCAGAGTCAGAAAAAGCAACACTCTGGGCGTCATCCCTTTCGAAAGAGAGAGAAGAAAGACACTGCTTGTATTCAAATCTGTCACTGCTCTTACAGCCACAGCCCAACCCTTGAGGTAAAACTGAAATTTTGCTTTTCAACCCAGTTGTGCTTATCAGACATACGACCCCACCTCATCTCAAGGCATACTTTTACAGGCCCCTAATTAACATCGGTAAAATTCAGAGACATAGATGGACTTGACTTCATGACACTGACAGGGTGCTTGGAAGAATCCTGCAACAGCTATTACATTGGCAAGGAAATTATTAAGAATAACTGCCAAATAAACTAACACATTAAAACAACAACAACCCAACACCACTCAAGTCACTTGGCAGCAAGAACAAGAATGCTTGATCTAGGTTGCCAACTGACCAGAGTTAAAATTAAGCCAGACTGCTCAACAGGCAAGCTTTTCGCCCACAGGCAAGCTTTCCATAGTGCAACATTGCCTGTTTTTCTTTTTATAACACAAGCCGCTGTTAAAGTCACAGGACTGTGTGTGATAAGTTTGCAAAACTACTTCATGTGCTATCAGAAATGGCATTTTGGGGTACCCTTTTCTAAGGGAAAACTCTTTTTCTAAATAGCCAACTTGAAAGGAGTGAAACTCTTTTTGCCCCACCCTTACCTTGACTTCAAGTACAGCAATTGCTTATTCAAATTGCTTAGTCACAAAGAAATTTCTGTGGCCTAGGGGCTATTCTTGAATGATCACGCCATGTGGATTTCTGTCAGGGGAAAAGGCACCGTTTCACATCCTTACAGTTGGAGTCTTCCTATAGGAAAACTCCACCACTGCAGGTCAACAAAACTGGTCCATAATTTGCAGCAGGAGGTCTCTAAGCAGACATAAACTCACTCTGTAAATTCTGTAATTTAAGAAGACTTCTTACCTGGGTCATCTTCATCCCGGGGCACCTTCTTGAAGCAGTCATTGAGAGACAAATTGTGACGAATGGAGTTCTGCCAGCCGGCTTTGCTTTTGTTGTAGAAGGGGAAGTTGTCAGCCACATACTGGTAGATTTGACTGAGCGTCAGCCTCTTGTCTGGTGCTCCGTGGATGGCCATGGCAATGAGGGCCGAGTAGGAATACGGTGGCCTGACCAGCTTCATCAGCTCCTCTTGAGAAGGCATAGGGAGCCAGCCCATCTCATTCCCAGCCAAGCCGTGCATGTTTGGCAACAGCTGCCTTTGCATTCCGTAGGACGGCGGGATGTATGGAGCACCATTGGATCCCGGCAGGTAAGGAGGAGCATTAATGGAAGGTCCATTCAACCACAAGTAGGGGTTTGGTGTGGCATTGTACTCCCCTGTCTCAAAGTTTGTAGGCCTTTGTGGACTAGGAACATTCTGAGGATGAAAGAAATTTTCATAGTAGACATTCATTTCAGGAGGTTCCTGGCCGATGTTTGGAAACTGTGGGCTGCAGCGTGGTGGTGAGTGTATCTGCGGATCAAATGAGCTCATAATCTAGCCCTGGCAGTTGACCAAGTTCCAGCACACCTGTGTTACTCCTTTCCCTGAGACAGGTGCATCACCTGGGCTCGCTCACTCCAGTACTTATACACCTGTAAATGTTTAGGTTTACGTTCCGAGGCTCAGCCTAGTGCATCCTGATAGGCTGGAGATCAGGCAGTGATATCCCTTTTTTGGAATGCTGACAGCCCAAGCCAGTAATAGATGTCGCATTAACCAAATTTGAAAGTTACAACTGTTTATCTTTTTAAATGAATGGAGGAATTTTCCATCAGTATGATTGACAGTAAGAAAGCTACAAATCATTTGCAGTTAAATGTGGATGCCTCCTCTAGAAAGAGCCTTTTCCCCATATACAGAGAAACCTAGAGAGTTGTTAATTTTACTTTAGATGCTATCTTTAGTTTTCAATGTCACTCACAGTGATATCTATACTGTAATTTCAAACTCCAGAATGTAAAGGAAGTGAACAGTTTAAGGTTCTTCCAGCTTGTTTGGGAATACTGTATGCATATTTTAAAAGATAAAAAGTAACATCAGGAGCATTTATTATGGAACAAGCAAGCACTTGTGCAGAGAAGCAGTTCAGTTGAAGCCATGGCTTGGAGCAAGGTTTGGGAACAATATGTTACTATTGATGCAATGTGTGTTTACTCACAAGGAAGTCTCGTTGTATTAATGGGGCTTATTTCCAGGCAAGTGTGCATTGCTGCACGTCATTCCTGTTATCTGTTTATCATTCAGTTCTGAGGTATCCAACTGGTGGAGAAAGTCAGAGGACTGGCATTTTAATGTTTGAATTAGAGATTGCATTGAGTGACAGAACAGAATCCCCAACCAAATCTTTTCAAGTGGGATGTTTTGGGTTTTAGTTTTGCTTTTGTTCAAGAAAAAGAAGACACTTTGATGCTTCCTTCTTACAGTTAAGCCCTTTCCCCAATAAGAACCATGGAGTTGCAATGATGAGGAAAACATAACTGACTGGATGTCTGCTGGCCATGGCGCTGTTGAAGGTAAGTGTATCTTATTAGTCAAGTAAGAAGGTGGCATGTTACCTAAACTTTGCATTTTAGAAATAATGATTTGTATACATACCATACAGTATCATGTCTGCACATAGATTAGCGTTTGTACATATTTTTGACTATTCATGTGGAGGTCAGTAATTATTTCTCTAGTGACTTGCTTCCTTTACGTAGAAGGTAACTGGGGCATTTCTATTGTTAAATGTTTTCAGAGTGTAAGACTTGCTTCTCATTTGCTGATGTATTTCATGTAGGCAGACATTCGTCAGAACTTTCTCCCGTCATTGTCTTCATTTCAGACTTTGTAGTCTTTCCTATTGGCTGGTCTGCAACTTCCATCATACTTGCCCATTGGTAAATCTAACTCTGGGTGATCAGCTGAAAATGAGGACAGGTTTCCTGTACCTTTAATAGGTGCAGGAAGGAAGACATTTCAGCAGGCGTGTCTTGTATTAAAAAGCCGCACCTGCTGAAATATCATTTTCTAAGCAGTCATTAAAGGTACACTTTGTCCTTGTTTTCGTACGGTCATCCTATGCTGGCTGCCTGTTAGAGATGGGATTCTTGCAATTGTGAGGGGTAGGGTGGGGTATGGAGCCAGAAGTTCCCTATCTCTGATCTACTGCTTGCTTGGAAAAGAAAGAACCATTGAGTTTCTTTTTGTTTCATAAGCCTTCTGCTCCTGCCCCTCCAAAGTGGTAATGATCCAACTTCCTTGTAAAGAGGAAATAATTTCAAAATAAATTATTGAGGGCTGTATGAAACCAGAGATAAGCTCATTAAGAGTCATGTGACAGGTTATATGACTAGATGTTGAGAAAGCAGTTATTTGGTCGATCATATTCAAGCACAGCATGGTAATTACATGACTACAGTTTAAAATCTCACCAGTTATGTGTCCCTGGCATGCGTGGATAATAGTGGTCATCTAATATTATGAACCTGGAGTGCTGAGGGGCTGATCTACCAGGACTGTACCACTTCAGGCCAGAGGTGGCAAAATTACATGAGTAAATGCTGCGTATATTAAAACAGCCTTTGGTTCCCTCAGAGGCAAGTTAGAGAAGCCCTCCCATGACAAAATAAAGAGCTGAAATGCGGGTGATATGTTTAAACGTGGGCCTCACTTTATTTTATACATAAACAGATAACCAATTTTAACTATAAGAGGGGCCTGCTGTAATATGGAACAATAGTTGGGTCCAAGAGGTCTCCTGGGACTTCACCAGCTGAATTATATATGGGCAAGTCCTCTACTCCTCGGTTGTGCAGTTTTTATTTAATTTATTTATTTATTTATTTATTTATTTATTTATTTATTTATTTATTTATTTATTTATTATTTTATTATTATTATTATTATTATTATTATTATTATTATTATTATTATTATTATTATTATTATTATTATTACTACAGCACCACCACAGCCAGTAACTTAATGTACCACCCTCCAGGCCCCAAAGCCCTGCTTCCAGTGTGTCCTCCCCCTGACTTTGTAATATCCTGATTCACAGCAACATGGGGTTGGACTGCCTAGAACCTATTATATCTCCATTTTGGGCTCACCAAATGCTTGTGTTTTTCTGCACTGTCCACCAATGTGACCAATTATAACTACAACCTAACCAAACATACCACCTGTACCAGTGTGGCAGGGATAGGCAGGGCAAAAATTCCTATCTGGCCTTAGAAGGCAACCAGGGAGAATCACTCTAGAGGGTGGGAGGGTGAGACAATCACCTCAAAAGAGGCCATAGCCTGGGAGGAGCTCTGCTATAAACAGCACTCCTCCCCCTGATTTATGAGATGAGCAAAAACATGCCTCACAATATTAGAAGCATAGCTAGGGCTTCCAGAGCTGGAAGCCGGGCAACAGTCAGTTTTTGCTCCCCTATTGCAAAATATAATCTGGATGGCAGGTTGGGGGGCAGCAACAGGAGGGTAGTAGGCAATTTGGCGCCTCCTAATTGCTGAGCCCAGGCACCCCACCCCCATTGGCCTCCCCAAGCTAAGCCCCTGCACAATATTTCACCCAGGGAGGACAAAGGAGCTCCACTGGCAAAGTGACATTGGGAAGGTTTCAACAGTATGCTGATGACACGCAGCTCTATGTCTCCTTTTCCACCGCTGCAGATGAGGCTGTCCGGAACCTTGATCAGTGCCTGGGCACGGTCATGGAATGGACCAGGGCCAACAGGCTCAAACTCAACCCCGATAAGACCGAGGTTATGTTCTTTGGGGCTTCCTCATCCAGTTACGGTGGCCCTTATCCCACCTTGGAGGGTGTTTCCCTCAGGCCATCAGACCGTGTCCGAAATCTGGGCGTAGTCCTCGACCCGGCACTCACCCTGGAAGCCCAGGTGTCCGCCGTGTCCAGGGCTGCCTTTTTTCACCTTCGGCGAATCGCCAAGATTCGTCCGTACCTGGATGGGGACTCCCTCAGAACAGTGGTCCAGGCATTGGTGATCTCTAGACTGGGCTATTGCAACGCGCTCTACATGGGGTTGCCCTTGACTCTCATTCGGCGTCTGCAGCGGGTCCAAAATGCAGCGGCCAGACTGGTGGCGGGTGTGCGTCGATTTGAGCACATCACCCCAGTCTTGGCTCGTCTGCACTGGCTACCCGTTGCAGCCCGAATTAGATTCAAGGTCTTGGTTTTGGTTTACAAAACCCTCCATGGCCTAGGACCTGGCTACCTGACGGAGCGCATCGACCAGCGATCAACCTCGGCCCATCCGACTAGGTCGTCGCGGGCGCACATGCTGCGCGTGGCCACGCCCAGGGAGGCTCGGAGAACTTCCACCCGCTCCCGAGCCTTCTCTGTGGCTGGCCCAACTTTATGGAATCACCTACCAGCAGAAGTGCGCCTAGCAGAGTCCCTGCCTGCCTTCCGGAAGGCGCTGAAAACCCTTCTCTTCCGGGAGGCGTTTGGGTGACCCAAATAGTTGTTTTTTTCTTAGTCCCGCCATCTGCTGCTGTTGTTTTGTCTGTATTTTTTTCTTTTTTTTTAGTTTATTAGTCTAGTCATTACTTATTTTAGTTGTTGTTTTATAATCTGTTGTTTCGTATACTCTCTGTAAACCGCCCGGAGTTCCTTTCTGGAAGACGGGCGGTATATAAGCTGTATAAATAAATAAATAAATAAATAAATAACCACAGAACCAAAACCAAATGCATTTTAGAGATAGGAAAATCTGTCAGTTTTGCTTTCTCACACATTAACAACTATCTCTTACAACTGGATGATCCTGCTTATCGGAGAGCCTTCACTTTAGCCCGCTGTTCAGTTATTCCTTCAATGGTTTTAGAAGGGAAATACAAGAAAATTCCCTATGAAGATAGACGCTGCATGTGCTCCCAAAGGGAGGTGGAATCTATGGTACATATGTTTTTTTGTTGTCCTCTTCACAATCTTTATAGAGAGAGATTCATTCACCCATGCTTAGATAGACTTACAGTGGACCCAAACGAGATGGGCCTGGAAAGACCTTTAAGTGATGAAAACTCTTTTATTACCAAACAAATAGCCAAATTCTGCTTATACCTGATTAAATTCCATTCTAAGAAGGCGGGCTAGTTTTAACTAGAAATTATCTATTTTCTTTTACTGGTTTAGTTTCTTTTTTCGTTTTAATATTTCTATGTATATTGCTATATCTACACTGTTTTTGTAACTCTACAATTTTGCAATCATGTTTTAATGTTTTAATGACTTTTAATGACTTTTATGGTTTTATACCGCAATAAAAACCTGACCTGACCTGACCACATTAAAGTAAATATGTAGGTTGCAAATGTGGGAAACCTGAAATGAAATTCTTCCACACCTGCCCTTGTCAAAAGGAACGGATACAGCTGTTTCCTACATGGCAAGGACAGTGTTTCTCCTGCTTATGTGTTAGAAATGAACCAGGCAAGGAGATGATGGAGAAAGAAACAGCAATCCCATTTCAGTGCCAATGGGTCTTTATACATAGGGATCTTAATCTAAACCAAGAGATTGAGCCTCCAATCTTGGACGGACAAATCTGGAAGTTCAGATTTTATGCATACATAAAAGGTCTTCTCACAAGTTCCTCTGAGTATCCCTGCTGTCCTTATTGTTAGCCAAAATAATGGGCAGCCTCAGGCAGCGGGATGGCAAGAGTGGCAAATTGCCATTCCACCTTACAGGGTAGCCTGGCTGCCTCTGCTTTCACCTACTGCCTTCAAAGGCTCTCCTACCTTTCTCCTGTTCACTGAATCACAAGCTGTGGGCTGGATTAAACGGCTTTATAGGCCCCTCCCAACTCCATTATTCTATATTTGCCCCTCAAGATGTCATGAGGGGCATCTTTGCCTCATGACATCTTGACCCACAAAAGAATCTCAGGCAAAGCCCCTCCCGGTTGCTGCCCCATCACATCCTCTACAAGAGGGAGATCCTTCTCTGTGGTGGCTCCAACCCTGTGGAACCAGTTTCGGGCAAAGCTTCACCTAGCCCCTCAGTGATGATATTTAGGAGGCAACAAAATATGAGGTTCTTCAGAGAGTCTTTCCACACTAACCTTTCCACACTAACTGGTTTATGCCTCTTGTGGTTTAATGGTGATTTGCAATGGCTTTTTAGAGGTTTTTTTAATCATAACTTTTGATTTCATGCTATGTTTATTGTAAACTACCCAATGGAGTGCTTTGGCACTAATTTGGAGTGGTATACAAACTGAAGAAATTAATAAATAAATATTAATAATAGAGCAAGCAAGTGAAGAGATTTTTTTTCCTAGCAAGCTTTCCCTCAGTACATGGCTGCCAAAGTGGGATTATTAAATGGATTATTCTGCCTCACTGCTTTGTGGTTTTAGTGTTGCTTTCCCCCCATTTCTGAGGGAGGCATTGGTCTGATCCTTTTTAGTGTTTGTATACTTAACATTGTTAGCTTTAAATAGTCTTTTAATGATGTGATCCCCGTTCATAGACCCCTTGTTTTTATCTCTAACTATTATCTTTTAATGATGTAAGACACCTTTTTAAGGAGAAAGCAGCTGTGAAAGTATTTTAAAAAAATAAATATTCTTGGTCTGTGATTGATTGTTGCTGCTGTTTCACTTCTCCTTGCTAAATAAGTAGAAACAGTGGGGTTTGAGGGGTAAATTCTTATCAAGATCAGATTAAAATGAAATGTTGTGGAGCCCTAATGGTCCTTCAGATATGGAACTGGTCAGGGAGTGTGCCAGTGAAAGAGTCGGAGTTCCCCATTCCAAGGGTGCAGATGGAGATTACAGAAAACCTTCCCTGCATGCAAAGCCAAACTACGAGGGAGATAACATGCCTTTGATTTCAATTGAAGGCTGTTTTTCTATATACAATGAGCTTTGATGGAAGGAGCATTGGGTCACTGCCCTTTGTTAGCTCTAATCTGAAGCAGCTTCGTCCAGGTCAGCCTGGAGTTGCTCAAGACTTTTTTCCCCTCCCTCTATCAAACACCGGGCAAGGAATACATTTCTTTTGGCCACTCAGTTCATTTGCACTTGCCGTCCAGAATAACGGGGTTGGAAGGAGGATTATTCTTTCTAGGCTTTGCATATAAACTGTACAGGAGAATCAAATTCACATAAGTAGTGAATCGCTCTGTTTAGCACAGAAGAGGGGAATTAAGTGGGATAAAAAGAAAGAAAAGAACTTTTCAGGTAACAGTGAAACGTCAGGAGAAAGCAGGGGATTTGTGATTTGTATTCCAGAAAGGTAGAAGGCTGAAAGCTTTTCTTTTTTTTAAAAAAAAAAAAGTTCGTTTTCATAAAAGTGAAAGTTCGGGCACAGGCAAGCTTTAATGATTACTTTCTAAACTGCTGCTTACCCTCAGGGGGCAGCATGCCCGTATTTACACTGATAATACTGTCAGTCTGAAATGGGTGCTTCCCTCACCTAGACATACTGAAGAGGCCGTGGATGTAGAAAAGAAAGGGAAGAATGAAGTCTCTGTGAGGTTAAAAAACAAAACAAAACCCAACCCCATTGTAAAGGCCTCAGGAAGCTAAGGAGAGTCACATCTGCTTTGCACAATACATGGCTTGCCTTGACAACCAAGGATTGTGGAAGTTCATGAAGGAAAGGAGTAACTTAGAAAAAAACAGTGTACCTCCATCCATACTTCTAAAATTCTACAGGCAAGGACATCTATGACATGACTATGAAGGCGAGAGTTTTTTAAAAGTGTGTGTGTGTGTGTGTGTGTGTGTGTGTGTGTGTGTGTGTGTGTGTGTGTGTGAGAGAGAGAGAGAGAGAGAGAGAGAGAGAGAGAGAGAGAGGAGAGAGAGAGGAAAGAGGGAGAGAATCTCAGCAGGATGCCCCAGTGTGTACTGAGATTTCCACATAAGCATATCTTTAGACCTTAGCAGGGCAAAAAGAAAAGAAACATACTTTTAGTCCATGCAACCTGCAGAGCCCTTCCTCTAAGTCTGCCTAGATGTGTAATTCAAGTTCTCACATACTGTATCTCAAAATACATAACCTGGGGCACACGGGGGGGGGGGTTATTCTATTGAATTATGTTGTGCTGTATCTCATTTGTGGCTTCAACACATTGATATTACTTGATGACAGAATATACTGTTTTCAGTTCCTTTGTATCCATTTGACAAATCAGTGGAATCACTGCTTCTCCTTGCTGTACCCCCCCCCCCCGGCTCCCCAATGCAAAGCTTTCAAGCTCAGCAGCAGCCCTTATAGGTAATTTCTCAACTTTACTTCCCTCTACCATTCCCTGAGGTGCGGGGGGTGGGTAGTAAGCAAAGCAGTTCAGAAGTCATTTACTTTAGCTGTGACTACTGTGCTAAGCAACAGTATTTCAGTCCGTGCTGTGGTCCCATGCCCTCCCCCCCCCCTTTGGCCTGGGGGAAAAAGGAAAATGGGGCAGGGTGGTGGCAGGTGCCCACCAGTTGATATCAAAACCCTGGAGGTGTGCTGGGAGGCAATCTACACACACACACACACACACACACACACACCATAACAATCCAGTTCCTCAAACTTGTCCTTTTACACCTGCCTGATCTACTGAGTTGAGTGAATTTGTGTCTAGGGAAGCTGGCTCCCAGGGAAATAAAACTGCAGCCCAAGTCACTCTTGTACCCTGAACTTAAGACACATATTATATTTTTAAAAAACCTATGGTTTTCCACTTTAAAATAATTTGAATTCAAGCCTTGAAGCACGATTTTTAAAACACAAGAAAAAAACATTAACTTCAAAATATGTCCTCAGTTTGCATCAAAGGCTTCCAGGGACTTTAGCTGAGTCAATTTTGTTTGGCTATTGTGGGTGCATAGCTCCCTCTTGTGGAAGCTATAAGAAGTGTGCTGAAAAGAATAGTTGGTAGGGCCAGGCTGCCAGTGATGCAGGTGAATTATTATTTAGACTCCTGATTGAATGCCTGCTCTTCATGTTTCCTTTTTCAGTGTACAGAGATTCCCATGAACCACTCAAAGGTATAAGCAAATGCACAAGTGCCTATTTCTAAACCAGCAATGTATGGAGTGCGGCATTTTCACACGCAACCATAGGAACATCTTTAATCTGGAATGATAATGAAACCCATTACACTGCTGTAAATATACTGGGTCTGGAATCCTTTTAGCACTACTCTGTGTGGCTGGTGGCTGATGACTTCCTGCAGTGGTTATAGGCTCCCAAAGCCTATAGAAATGTAATGTGGGAACAGAACCTTCATTATCCTAAAAATGAACTAAACATACTTCTGTTGATGGGGCTGAATACAAGAGGGGTGAAAGCAACCTTTAAGTTCTAAGCAAACATACACTCAAGCAAACAAAGTATAAAAGAATCTGAAACTAGCTATAAACTTGAATCTTTATAGTAATATGTATATATGTCCGTTACATATTAGTGGCTGAGACAACTGATACAATAGAAAGGGTTGCAGACTTCCTTGGCTCTATTGTCAGGAGATGATATGTGGTCTCCTTAAGTGTGTGTAATACCCCACCAGCCTCTTTCTGTAAATGTGGTCACTTAACAAATTTCCATGTTCATGCTTAACTTTTTTGAATGCCAATAAAGGTTCTACAGTGATCTCCCGCCTATTGCGGGGGTTAGGGACCTGACCTGACCCGCAATAATTGAAAATCCGCGATATGCGGATGCAAGTCAGGTCAGCCCTGGGCCGCCTAGCTGGGGGCTCTTGTATTTACCGGAGGCCTCAGAAATGATTTTTGGTGATCCAGAAGTCACTTCTGGTTCGCAAGGCCAGGAAGGCCCTTGCAGGCCCATTCGGAACAGCGCCAGGTTGGGGGTAAGTATGGGAAGCCTGAAACAGGCCTTTTACCCACTTAACCCAGGGGCCTTTTTCACATACTGTGGTCCCGCGATATAGCGGGACCGCATTATATGAACCGCAAAAGGGTGGGGGACCACTCTATCTATCTATCTATCTATCTATCTATCTATCTATCTATCTATCTATCTATCTATCTATCTATCTATCTATCTATCTATCTATCCATCTCATGAGTAAAAAATTATTCAACACAAAATGTTTATCCAAATCATGCAAACTGTATTCTGAGAGGGGAAGGAAATTTTTTCTTTCTTTCTTTCTTTCTTTCTTTCTTTCTTTCTTTCTTTCTTTCTTTCTTTCTTTCTTTCTTTCTTTCTTTCTTTCTTTCTTTCTTTCTTTCTTTGTCGTTGTTGTTGTTGTTTTGTTATATCAGGAGAGATCAACCTTTTGGTAGCTGGGTAGTTCAGTGAGCTAGTATCTGGATATGGGGCTAGAGGTTTGGAGTTCAGGAGAAGAGCCTGCCTTGGGAAGCTGCTTAGTTCTTGAGCAATCCAAAAGAAGGGGGATAATAAATCATTTCTTATTTTTAGAAAAGTCTGGGAAGGTTCACCATAAGTCAGGATTGATGATAACATGTTACTATAATTAAGCAGACCCTGCTGAAAATTTAGTTCAAACTCTGGGCACATTTCTCTTTCAGTGCTGGAGAATCAAAAGCTCTCAAGACCCTCAGCCAGCTTAGGAGGGAACCCAGTAGACATGGGCACGACCAGAAAAAATGATGTTTCGAGTTTTCATTTGTCGGAACGGGTCCGTTTTGGGTCGTTTCCGTTTGTCGCATTTTTTTTTTCAAAAATTTGTCGTTTCCGTTTGTTGTTTGTCGTTTCCACCGTGATTTAGCGCGATTTGACTTCCCAGAGCATAGAGGCGTCCCGCAATCAGGGCCGGTGCTAGGTGTTTTTGCACCCTAGGTGGCGGGTGGGGGGGGGGGGTGGGCGGCGGGGGGGAGGTGCTGGCGGGCGGCGGTTGCGGGGGGCCATGGGCGGGTGGTGGCCGCAGGTGGATGGGCGAGTGGGCAGTTAGGATATCACTTAGGATAGAGGTTCTGTTCTTGGCTTGCACCGCAAATGTGTGTGTGTGCAAGCAAATTGAAGTTGGGAAAATAGAAAATAAATGGTAGTATATAATATATTTTTAAAATAAATCCACACCTCCCACTCCCAGTCGAACCTCCCCCTTTATCCAATATCAGAAAAAAATCCTCAAACTGCCAGAGAAAAAATAAAGAATAAACTGCTATTCCCTTCAGCAGACAAAGCTGCAGGGAATCAAATAAATTATTTTCTAAATTCAATTCCCTCCCTGCCTGCCTAACTTAAATCCTAAAACCTCCAGCCTCCCTCCTCAATCTTGATTGGATCACACCAGCACCAGCAGCCAGCCCTCCTCCCTCAACCACATCCATACACCCGACTGCGATTTCTGGAAGGTGCCTCAGGTTTTTATGCCCTCAGAGACATCCAGAAGTGTCAGTCAAAAACCTGGCGATGCCATTGGTAGAATGGTTCAAAAAATTTGCATGGTCCCATCCCATGCTCAGCCCAAATGGGCAGGTCTAAAAAAATATAAAATAAAATAAAATAAAATAAAATCAATACGATGTTTTATTGCTTTAAAAAAAACCACTGCTGCTACTATAAAAATTCAGGCATTTTAAATAAATAAATTTCACATGTTTCTGTGGGGATTTGGTGTGTTTTTTGACCACGATTTCAAAAGAAAAATTGTGGTTGCTATTTTGGATCCCCCCCCCGCATGGCATGCAGCGAGACAGACGACGAGGATGACACCCCCCAGCCTGGTGCAAGCAGCCCAGGACAGGAGAAGAGGGGGGAAAGGCCAGGGACCCCCCAGAAACCACCCCTCTGGTAGGTGGCAAAGCCTCAGGCAGGCATATTTTCAACTGCTTTTTTGGACGGGAGTCGGGTTGTTTTAAAAAAAAACTTTTAAAAACTTTTTCTGTGCTTCGCATTGCGCGATCGCCGTGATGCCACAAACGGAAATGAAAAACCCGACCAAATTTTTCTTTTTTCGGTTCAAGTTCGAGTTCTGATGGCTTAATTATCGTTACCGTTTCCGTTATGTAACGGAAACGATAACCAAAAACGGAAATGACAATTTTGCCGAGTCGTGCCCATGTCTAGACCCCAGTGTAAAACAAAGGCTATGAGGCTTTTCAGCTGAAAGAGGAGAAAGGCTATTGCAATAATCTGTGCATGGGATGAACATTTGGAGTAATAATACCTAATACATAGGTTCAGCATAGCTGAGCTTTTTCTGGCACATCTTTTCCCTGAGGCCTTAAACACTTCCATGTTTCTGGGTCTACACTCCTTGTCTGCAGCTCTATACAAGTAAATTCTACATATTCACCCAGGGCAATTGCTATCTTATAAAATAAACCTGAAGACCTTAAATGGATGAGTTTGGCCAAGCAGAAGGTAACCAGTACGTCTGCTGGAAAGACAGATGAAAGACTTGGTTAAATAGATGATTTGTATCTTCTCTACGTGTGTGTGTTGCATCGTTACAGTCATGACTGACTCTTCATGACCCCATGTCCATGGAGTTTTCTTGGCAGGAATATTGGAGTGCCAGTTTCTACCCCAGGTGCCTACAGCACCTGGTATTCCTTGGTGGTCTCCCATCCAAGTACTAACCAGGGCCAACCCTGCTTACTAGAGATGGGCACGAAACGAACAATTTTTCGTTTCCATTTCCGTTTTTTCATTTCGTTACGCAACGAAACGAGAAACGGATTTTGTCTCCAAAATGAAACGAAACGAACAGAAACACCGGAAATTTTGTTGTGCGTTTCGTTTCTGTTACTGCAATACAGTGAACTGCTTTAAATGCTAAAAAAATTACAAAAAATTGAAATTAATGGTAATGAAACGGTAACAAAACAAACGAAAATGAAAACAATTTTTTTGCAAAAATTTGCAAAAAACAGAAACAAACCGAAACGGACCCCCCCCAAATGACAAACGACAAACGAAACATCATTTTTTTGATTCATGCCCATCTCTACTGCTTACCTTCCGAAATCAGGTAAGATTGGATGTATCTGTTTGCTAAGTTCCACAAGAGCCCCTGATACAAAAAGTGAAACCAGAACTTCAGTAGAGCTGGTCCCTGGTGACAGCTTCCCCCTACTGCATCATAAAACTTCAAATGTCTCCATAGACGATAAATGCCTCCATGGCTTTTCCTCTCAGTTTTCCTCTTGTCGCGTCAACCAACCATCTGACCACATTCATGTGGCACTTCTCAACTTTGGTTCATAACAAAATATGGTGATGGAAGCACTAATCATATTGGTAGAGACATTGATGGGGAAAGCTCTCTGGACCGCATCACTTCCTGGAGATGATAGTCATTCTGCCACTATTAAATTAGGACCACCTTGTTTGCTAGCAGATCTGTGGGAACACTTGTAGCTTTTGTTCATTTGTGTTATCAAAGAAGATATTTCTTACACATATCCTCATACCAACACATGCTCAGTGAAGGCCTCCTTTCATAGAACATATCTGAAGCCAGGAGATCCTTTCCCCTTTTCTTAAAACCTGGGTTTTGTTTTTGTTTTTTGCTGTTCCATGGTCTTCAGAGACGATGGTATGGGGCTACAAGTTCAATAGACCTTTGAACCTGCAGCCACCTTTCATCCCTTTGTGACTCTCCTGGAGCAACTCACATTGCAACTCTCTTGGAAGACACCAATTTGTCTGATGCCAGAATTGGATGTTTGCAGAGTTTTTATCTCAGCTTTACACGGAATAATTCTATAGGACAGCAGAGGAAAAGCATGGTCTGACCCCATGCTAATTTCCTTTCAGAGCAAATGCTCCAGCCATTGTATGTACTTTTTTGGGGGGAAGGAAATCACTCTTCAAGAAACCATCATAAAAAGTAAAGTAATGAAGCAAATAATATTTGTTTGTTGAGTCGAATATTATATTTGATTTATAAATGTTATTAATTATGGCTCCACAGGCATAATTTGAAACGTATAAGTTATATAAGTTGGCAATGACTTGACGGCACCTAAGAACAGCCTTGCTGGAACAGGCCACAGCCCCTCCAGTCCAGCATTCTGTCTCACACAGCGGCTCATCATTTGCTTCAGGGTATTCCCAAGCAGATATCTTCCCTGCTTACAATTCCTTGCAAATGGCATTGAGAGAGATCCTGCCTCTCTCTCCAACCCAAAGGTTGTCCTTAGGCATCCATAATGATAACCATTGATACCTTTGTTCTCCATGAACTTGTCTAATCCTTTCTTAAAGCTGTCATGGTTGACAGCTGTCACCACTGTCATCTGAAAACTAAAAACAAAAAGGCCCATCAACTAGAAAACAGGATCCATTCAGCAACAACAAAAGTTAGATTTATCTCATCCTTTGAACATATAAATTAGTACAGTTCCCCTTATTTCAGTGATAATTTATTGCATTTGATTCTAACATTTGCTGAAATATTCTCTGCAATTCTCTGCTTACTCTGTATAGAAAATACGAAAATACTCTTCCCTGCACTGGAAGTGTGAACTTGAGATAAAATGAAAAATATTCATTTAGTAATACTGGATCTTTTACAAAGCTTCAAAGGTTTCCCAAGCTTGGTCTGTGTAATGGTGCATTTTCCATACATTAATCCTTTAGTGCTTGGTAGTGAAATTTCCACTTCAAGTTATGGACCTACAGTTTAGAAATGGGGGGAGAAATTGCCTAGACCAACTGTTCTACTCAGTGATATATTTCAGACTTTACAATAACCTGTGTGCATTTCATCCCTGTTGCATCCTAGCCCCCTCACCACCTTCTATGTGATCCTATCAAGAACACTGCAACCTTCATAAAGACAGTCCATGTGTTACAGGGCACCTGGACCTCTGTGCTGCCTACATTGCAAAGCACAAGAGGAGCTCCTCCATCTGTCCGAACAGAAACTTCTATAAAAAGTGCAAGATAACAACACTTTGATTTCTTGCTGCACAAGAGTAAACTAAGCATTATATTGTTGCAGATTGATGTTTCCAGTTATTACTGAAGGTTTTTTTTTCACCTCCAAAGCTGTAGCTCCATCTACATTACTCATTTACTTCTGCTTCTGTTTGCGATCTATCCTCTTGAATTGTATGATGCATCCCCAGCTGACCTGCTGCTGCAGTAAATTCCCCTTTAAATTGCAATTTCATATTCCTGCTCTGCTCTGATTTATTTTTCTTGGAAACTGTGACTTGGCTTCACTTTCTGGACAGTGTGTGTCAGCATCCAAGAAACTGATTTTCTAAGAGTGGCACTGCACTTTTTACAGTGCCTTTTTTCTCCCTTGATGGATGCAAACCCACCCACACTGCCCTCACCTTCCTCTTTCTTCTCTCTCCCACTTTTCCAAAGTCCTCAGTTTTTGTGGCCAAATACTGCTTACCTGTTCAGCACTGTATCCAGGGCCAGATTTACATATAGGCTAAGTAGGCTGAAATCTATGGCCTCTAAAACTCGGGGCATTCACACACACACCCAAGCAGGCAGTCTCCTCTCTCCTAAAATTGCAAACTCACATCTTCATATAAGGCCAGGGCAACTTGGGCCCAGCAAGTTAGTTAGTTCTTTTTGGCAGTACTATTGATTGTTGGAAGAGAGGCTGGTGTTTGCTGCTGCTGGAATTATTAGATTTAAAAAATCATAGTTAATTATTAACCTAGATTTTTGTATCATTTTCAAGCCTCCTAATTGCATGTGTCTTGGAGAAAATTGTTTGAATCCTTTTGGCATTTTGGGGAGTTTATGAACTTTTGAAAATGTTTAGATTGGAAAATGATGTGCTATTGGCCTGGCTTGCTGGATGTGACAAAACAGACTCCATCTTGTGTTTGTTTTAGTTTAGGTTGTTTAGTTTAGTTAAAATGGCCACCCACCCTGGGAGGTAAGGAAAAACTCCAAGGTGGGCTTACAAATCCAAGATGCCTCTGGCCAAAAGTGCAGGAAGTCAGAAGCAAAAATGCTCCTGCTAGCCTGGGGGGGGGTTCATCCTTGAACCCTCAGAGAGGCCAGGAGGTTCTTGCTGCAGATTGCACACAGGAAGAGAGCCTTGGGGATCAGGGAAGGCAGCAGTGAGAAGGGATCCAGAACTACCTTTAGAAGGCAGGAGGCCAGGCTGCAGGTTGGTAATTGATCCTCACCCTGAAAAAGTCCAAAAATGTGGAGATGCCAACCCTCCAGAAGAAACCTAGAGTTAGGAGTTTTAATCTCCAAACCCAGGAGTCAGCCAGAGGGGTCTTACTGCTCCTATCAAAAAAGGCCTAGTGAACTCAGTGAATGGTGGCAATTACTGAAGAGTGACTTCCCTGGCAATATAATTTGTAAACTCAAGGTTTGTTTTTTTAAGAAAAGCATTACAACCTCAATTTCTGCTTATAAATTTCTGCTTATAGATTTATGCTTAAATCTCATAAATTTATGCTTATTCCACAAAAGGTTTGCAAAGTTCAGTTGTTGCAAAAGTTTTTCAGTGTTAAATTTTAAGATTTATGCATATACTATGGTATTTAACAACAATATCTTATATCCTTTAGAGGTGAGATTGTGAATTTCAGAACTTTCAATACCCGTCATCATCCTTGGCTTCACTCAATATTGTTTATAACACACTTCCATTTCCTTCCAGTCATGAGGGTGGAGGATTGGGAGGGGCCTCACAAGTGGAGTAGCCTAGGGCCTTTCTATATCTAAAGCCATCCCTAGCTGTTAGACATGGGTACGACTTGGCAAAATTCTCGTTTCCGTTTCTGTTACGTAACGGAAACGGCAATGACAATTACTCCGCCAGAACTCAAACTCGAACTGACTAAAGAAAAATTGGGTCTGATTTGTCGTTGTCGTTCCTGGCATCGCAGCGATCGCACGATGCCAAGCGACACAGGGAAAAAGTTTTAAAAATTAAAAAAAATCTGATTCCCGGCCAAAAATGAGGCGAAAATATGCCTGCCTGAGGGCACCTACCAGAGGGGTGGTTTCTGGGGGGGGGGGTCCCCGGCCTCCCCCCTCTCCTCTCCTGGGCTGCGCAAAGTGCACATCCTCGTCAAGTCGCAACTCGCCAAGCGGCATGGCAGAGAAAAAAAGTTTTAAAATAAAATAAAAAAACCCGATTCCTTCCCGGCCAAAAAAACAGGCGAAAATATGCCTGCCTCAGTGAGGGCACCTACCAGAGGGGTGGTTTCTAGGGGGGGGGGGTGTCCCCGGCCTCCCCCCTCCTCTCCTGGGCTGCGCGAAGTGCGCATCCTCGTCGAGTCGCCACGCCAACTCGCCAAGCGGCGCGGCACAGAAAAAAAGTTTTAAAAATTAAAAAAAACCCGATTCCCGGCCAAAAAAGCAGGCAAAAATATGCCTGCCTCAGTGAGGGCACCTACCAGAAGGGTGGTTTCTGGGGGGGAGGTCCCCGGCCTCCCCCCCTCTCCTCTCCTGGGCTGCACATCCTCGTCGTCTCGCCAACTCGCCATGCCATGCGGTGCGGGCGGGGGATCCAAAATGGGGCGACCGCAATATTTATTTTGAAATCGCGTGGTCCAAAAACACACCAAAGCACCACAGAAACATGCAAAAATAGCTATTTTAAAACTGCCTGAATTTTTACAGTAGCAGCAGTGGGTTTTTCTTGCAACAAAACGTCTCCATTGATTTTATTTTATTTTATTTTTCATTTTTATTTTTTTACACCTGCGCAATGATGGGCTGGCCATGGGAGTGGACCATGCAAATTTTTGGAGCCATTCCACCAATTGCATGGCCACTTGGCCAGGTTTTTACCGAGACTTCTGGGATGTGCCAGTCGGGCATAAAAAGCCACTAACCCTAGCCCGAACCCAAACCCTAACCCTAACCCTAACCCATACGCCAGTACACTGTCCTTCTTAGTGGGTCAGAGAGGCACCCAGAGGTGCACCCCAGTAACTCACCCTAACGTTACCAGTAACCCTAAGCCTAGCCCTTGCGCTAACCCCTAACCCCAAGCCAGATCTGTGTACTCGCATTGCACTACAGCAAGTACACTTCCCTTCTTAGTGAGTCACAGTGGGCACCCGTAGGGGTCCTCTCTCACTTCGTTCCCCAGCCCAAGTGCACTGCAGGCAGTAAGTCACAGAGGCACCCGAAAGAGAGGTGCCTCTGCCTGCTGCAACTGCAACTTAATGGTATGCATATCCAATTGGCTATGCATGCCATTTTGTAGCGGGCCAGAGGAGGCACCCACCCCAGAGAGGTGCCTCCAGGAGCCCGCTTTCCCTTCATGGCGGGCCAGAGGAGGCACCCACCCCAGAGAGGTGCCTCCAGGAGCCCCCCCAAAACCAGTACTAACGACAGACGAAAAACCGACAAATGAAACGACAAATTTTTGGAAAATTTCATGAAAAACGGAAACAAGCCGAAACGGGCCGGCTCCGACACACGACAACTCGAAACGTAATTTTTCCTGGTTGTGCCCATCTCTACTAGCTGTATCACCTTTTAAACAGGTAGGTCAATAGGTGGAGTCCTCTTGTACTATAGAGCTCTCCCGCTGTAGAAAACCAAATACAAGGGTGGAGGACAAGAGCAGAAGCAGAGGACATGGTATTTCATTATAATATATATTGCACCACAGTCCTCAGAGGTCTGCAGGAATGCCTGCAGCCATAATTCTGGGAACTTTTAGCAAGAGTGTTCAAGTGTTTTGAATTGATTAGGGCTGAGGAATAAAAGCTCCTTCAGACCTAATGAATCTTTATGGATCCAAGAGAAATGGCAAGGTGATGCTCTGTGGAAGCTGCAAGGTGTTAGGTGTCTGGTTGTTTTCTGAGAGGCACCCTGTTTGGAGCATTATAGTCAGAACTTAGTCCTGCCCAGCCACCTTCTCCATTTTTATGATGATTCCTTGAGTCCAGTGGAATAACTAGAGATGGGCAAAAAATGAATTTTTAATTCGTTTCATTATTTGTTATTCATTTTGTTAGCTAATGAAATGAATAACGAAGCAACCCATCTAAGGAAACCGAAATGAAATAAAACAGAAATTTCTGTTTTGTTTCATTTTATTTTTTGTTTCCACCTGTCTTCTACCTTGTCGCCACCTGGAATTCTGGCCTCCCACCATCTGGCGCAGCTGCTGTCAGGGCATTCTGGGCTGCCGCCACCATGGCCGGGATCGCTGCGGTTGGGATTGCCGCCGCCGCCGCCATCCAGGTAAGTCAAAGCAGTTTGGTTCGGTTCAGTTCATGCGAATTTCTGTTCTAAAAATTTGTATGAACGAACTGAGGGTGGGCCCAAAACAGAATGAACCAAACCATCGGTTTTCTTTTGCATGCCTACCTCTACAAATAACTAGAGGGGAAAACAATTATTATGGCTCCAGTAACTGTTGCTGGGGGTTGTTTGTAGAAGTAACATAATGATTGAAATCCAGTAATGTCAGCACTAGAGTAGACCCATTGAATAAGTGGTGGGGGGTTGGTGGATCATGTCTTAAGTTCAATTGACTGAACAGGCCTTCTCTAATTGCGACCTACTATTGAATTTCAGCCATTGTCTCTGAAATTGTAAACAGCAAAGTCAAATAAGGATTTTCCTCTCCCTCTACGCATCTGAACTTGCTCTGTGTTAATTCAAAAGATTGTTTCTAGTCCTGCCACAATGATAATCATAACATTATTGGCTACATGACTACTCGATTTCTGTATAGCTTGGAAGTACCTTAGCTGCTTGGGGTCATTACTTGATCTGTTTGTGGCTCACTTCATAATGGTTCGCATCCATGCTCCATAAAAGTTTGGTGTGATATTTTCTCCAAGCATTTTTCCAGTGTTTGATATGTCACGCAAGCATTGTAATCCAGGGGTGGCAAAGGTCATCACATAAAGTAATAATTGACTCAAGATTCCATTTGATGAAAACAAAATTGCAGTTTTATTGAAAAGACATAAAAAATGAAATTCTGAAATACCATTCACAATTACCAAAGGTCATTGTGTGTGTATTTTACTATCTTGCTCCTTACTCAAAAAGTACCTATCTATATTATTCATTAGCAACTAGAGATGGGCACGGAACGAACATTTTTTCATTTCTGTTACCGTTTCTCAGTTTTGTTACGTAACGAAATGACAAACGAAAATTGTGATGAAAATGAAACGAAACGAACAGAAACATGAAAATTGTGGTCGTTACATTTTGTTTCCGTTAATGGCAACACGCAATGAAATGAGCTGTTTTAAATGTTAAAAAATGCCCTGGACATCTGTAAAAACACAGCGATAATTATTTATATTGTCTGATAATACCTACCGGGGGGGGGGTCCTTAAAACTTTTGTGTTTGTCTTCTCCCATCGCAATGTATTTTCCCCCCCCCCCTTTAAAATGGATGTCGCCACCAGCCACAAAATGGAGGCAAGCCATGTGATGTGGGATCATGTTCAACCAATAGCATGCCCAGATTGCAGACTGGGCGGGCAGGTCAGGCAGCCACAGAGGGCATAAAAAGCTCTGGCAGCCCCCTTCCTCCTTGCACTGTCTGGTGGGAGTTAGGGTGGGATTGCTGTCTCTGCTGCGACTCTAGCTTCAGTCCTGCAGCCTCCCTGTGTGCGTGCATGCTGCGTACCTCTCGGTGAGTACCCTCCCTTGCCCTGCAGTGCAGTCACTCTGTGCCTGCCTTGCACCCTGGGCAATGCCCGCCGCTGCCTTTGCAACCTCCCTGTATACCTAGTCTATACTGTGTCTCTGCCAGCATCCATTTTTTTAGTGTTTTCCCTCTGGTCTGGGGCGTTGGGGGATGCCTGCACATAGAAAAGCTTTAAAAATCGCACAAAAAGCAGGTAGAAACGACAAACGAAACAACGAAAAATGGTAACAAAATTTTTCAAAAAATTCCCGACAAACGGAAATGAACTGAAACAGACATCTCAACGACAAACGAAAAAACCAAACACCATTTTTGTGTTTCGTGCCCATCTCTATTAGCAATACATTAGCAGTCTATGGGCGTTTATACACAACCCCTAAGCTCCGCTGCAAATGGCTCCCAGCTCCGGAGCTTAAAAATGTTTCCCCACCAGTTCCAGAGCTAACAGAAAATTAAGTGCGACCATGCCCACCTAAGCGCGTCCCAGTGCACTTTTCAGGTACCTGCTCTGGGAGAGTGAAAAATTTTGATGCGGAGAGTGCCGGGCTCTCCTCGCTTCTTTTTGTTTTTGTGTTTTTTGCCTCCCGCCCCTTTAAGAGGAACCAGGAAGTGACGGGGGGTCGGAGCAACTTCCACCGGCACTCCGGAGGTAAGAGTGCATTCTTTTCTCCCTTTTTTCTCCCTCCCCTCACGCAGACAGAACAGGGAAGTGCGGAGGGGGTGGGAACACAGGGAGAGCGACAAACCCTCAAGATCTCTGGTCCGAATTTAAGGGACCAGCGGATCTTAGGGTTCGTGTAAAAAGGCCCCATGTTTCTATATTTCCTTGAAAAGCACATATAAAATACAAAAATGCTGTTTCCCCAAAATCCCTTTAAAGCCATCATTTATGTGTAGCAAATAAATATTATTCATTGCACCAAAAAGAAAAAGGGAATAGAGACGATTATCTAGTGACCACAGCTAAGATCATCCACATGAACGTATCTTCAACTACTGTTATGAGAATGAAAACTGAATGCCATTCTCGTGGGTCTGGACCCAGTTGACCTCTGGGAGATACGCTCTGCCAGGTATTCTGGTCCCAAGCCATGGAGGGCTTTGAAAATCAAAGCCAGGACCTTGAACCTGATCCGGAGGACAATGGCTAGCCAATGCAAGCGAGCCAGAACTGGGGTGATGTGCTTGAATCTAAGAGCACCCACCACCAGCCTGGCCACCGCACTCTGCACCCACTGGAGCCTCTGAAGCAGGGTCAAGGGCAACCCTACGTAGAGGGCATTGCAGTAGTCGATTCTCGAAATCACCAGGGCCTGCACTACTGTCCTCAGGGAGGACTCGTCGAGGTACGGGCAGATCTGGGCGATCCTGCGGAGATGGATAAAAGCGGCCCTGGAGACAGCCATCACCTGCACCTCCAGGGAGAGGGCTGAGTCCAGGACCACACCCAGATTCCTGGCCCTGTCTGTAGGCTGGAGGGAAACACCCCCCAGCCTAGGGAGGGGGCCATTGTACCCAGACGAGGATGCCCCAAAGAACAGAACCTCCGTGTTCTCTGGGTTGAGCTTGAGCCAGTTATTCCTGGTCCATTCCAGGACCGCCTCCAGGCACAGATTGAGGGAGCGTACTGCCTCCTCTGCAGAAGACGAAAAGGAGAGATAGAGCTATGTTTCATTAGCATACTGATGACAGCAGACTCCAAATCTCCTGATGACCTCCGCCAGCGGCCTCATATAAACATTGAACAGCATGGGTGAGATTGCCGACCCCTGGGGCACCCCACAAGGGAGAGTCCAAGGAGCTGACAAGTCATCACCCTGCTGAACCCGCTGAGTCCAGCCGCCAAGGAAGGAACGAAGCCAAGACAGAGCAAGGCCCCCAATTCCCGCCTCTGCAAGCCGGACCAGCAGGTTACCATGGTCGACGGTATCAAAGGCAGCTGACAGATCAAGGAGAACCAACAGGGAGGTACACCCCCTGTCGGCCTCCCTGAGGAGGTCATCCTGCAGAGTGACCAGGGCAGTCTCGGTCCCACGAAGCGGCCTGAACCCGGACTGGAAGGGATCCAGGATACGATTATCCTCCAGGTACGACTGGAGCCGGACGGCCGCCACCCTCTCAACAGCCTTGCCCAAGAAGGGAACAATGGCAATCGGATGATAGTTGGAAATATCATCCGGAGCCAGGCCGAGCTTTTTCAGAGTGGGCTTCACCACGGTCTCCTTGAGGAGGGAAGGAAAAATACCTTCCCTAAAAGAGGCCGTGGCAATAGCCAAAACCCACTCGGGCATGTTCCCCCCGGCAGATTTAACCAGCCAAGCTGGGCAAGGGTCGAAAGGGGTAGCAGCCGGGCGGCAACCAGCCATAGCTCTAGAGGCATCCGCTAGAGACACTGGTCCGAACTCAACCATGGAGGGAGAGGGAGGGGGTGAGGTCCTAGAGATATCCGGTGGTGGACTAACACAACTGGAGGGCAGATCAGAATGGATGGCATCTATTTTGGATCTAAAATGGGCTGCAAACTGCTCACTAGTGAACTCACTAGGAGGAGGCCCCAGCTGACTGGGATTGGAGAGGTCCCGAACCACCCGGAACAACTCCGCCTGGCAGTTCGAGGCCTCCCCAATTCTCAGGGAGACATAGGATGTTTTAGCGTCCCTGATCACGCGAACATAGCGGCCAGTCAGCTGACTAAGTGCAGCCCTACTTGATGCCATCCGATTCGTCCTCCATATGGCCTCAAGTTTCCTGCGTTCTTGTTTCATTCTCCGCAACTCAGCCATGAACCATGGCGAAGTGCGAGCTCCACATCGCAGGAAACGCTTGGGGGCGATCTGGTCGACAGCCCCAGTGGCTCCCTCATACCACCTTTCCATCAGGGCTTAGGCCTGATCGTCTGCCAGACTGCCAGAAAGCTCCCCAAAGGCCTCCATGAACCTGGCAGGGTCCAGGAGCCTCCAGGGGCGGGCCCACACAAATCGTTGTAAATGAGTGATTAACAGCACAGATCAGAAGAGTCAATTGAGAGTTCGGCTGATTTAGCTTAACTGCTGTGCAGCATTTTATGTGGGATTCTGAAATACCAAATTAAATATGTAATTACTGGTAAAGAATAATATTTTAGGTGTTGCTTTTGTGTGGAAAAGTATTGAAAGAACTAATGTTTATTTAGTCCAATTTCATATTTGATAACATGTGTCATCAGGGTCCAGATTATACAATGGGTTTGTTGAGTTCTAAGCAAATGGAACAAAGGCACATTGTCAGCTCAACAAGGACTGCCATAAAGTGCCTTCAACTTGATACCTCTTCTTACTTTTGGAGTATTTTAACAGCTATGTATGGTGATGTGGTTGTTCTTAGACACTGGAAATAAAGTATATACTTTTTAACAACAAATGTTAAGCTATGAATAATGCATACATTCACATGTGGTTATATAAACAGAAGCATCACCATCAAGAACAACTGGTGTCAACTGAACTGAAGGTAGCAAATTCACTCTTTTGGCAGGGAAGAACCTGGCCTATTGTTTTATTTCATTTGTCCTTTGGGGTCTTATATGTGGGTATAAGAATAGTCTGACAAGGATGAGGAAAAATATTTTGAAAGACCCATTAGCCAGTAATATTATTCAGAGGCCTTCTGCTTAAATTTACCCACATCGGGACACCCAAATTTGTCTTTAGAAGCATTACATTTATTTTCTGTAATGCTTATCAATTTGTCATGGTGGAAGTTACCTGGGAAAATGAATACTTTGCTGAAGAAGTGCTAAGTTTTCTGGAAGGAATATTTTCACCAAGGACATCTTTTAAACAAATCCTTGGTGTTTAAGAGGTTGACTTTAAGTTTCTTTCATGTTTTTCCCCTTTCATTTTTAAGAGAAGTTCCATCCCTAACAGTTCATTAAATCAGTGCAGTTGCACAGAAGCCAAGAACTACAAGAACAAGAACAAGAAAATTAAATGGTAAATGTTCAGAGAAAGCTCAAATATAGGTTTTATGACTGTTGAAAAAGGACAGGTTATGAAACAGATGTTTTTTTTTTAAGAGTCTGCACTGTGGTCTTGTGGCACTAAAACAAAACAGTAAATAAATAAGCACAATTAACTGTGGGGGCACAATATGGGCAGAGCTGAAAAGTTACACGCACTGCCAAAGATATGAGCAGTCGCAGTGGCAGCAGAAACATTGGGAAGAGATTGGGTCCTTTTGACCTCCAACTCTTTCTCTTGTACCAGAGACTGGTGATCCTACAGCAGAATGGTTTATATCATCAAGCCAAGTAAGTGGGCATTTAACCTGCCCCCAACACTGACATGAATCACAACTAGAGATGGGCACGAAATGAACTTTTTTCGTTTTTGTTATTCGTTATTCATTTCGTTACGTAATGAAACGAATAACGAACAGTGTGATGAAATTGGAACGAACAGAACAGAACCATGAAAATTAGGTTCGTTACGTTTCATTTTTCATTAATGGCGACGCAATGAAATGAGCTGTTTTAAATGTTAAAAAACGCCCTGAACACCCATAAAAATGCAGCGATAATTATTTATACTGTCTGATAATACCTACCAGGGGGGTTGGGGTCCTTAAAATATTTGCTTTTGTCTTCTCCCATTGCGATGTATTTTTTTTTCCCTTTCAGGATGACAAAATGGATGTCACCAGCCACAAAATGGAGGCAAGCCATGTGATGGGATCATGTAAATTCCTGGACAACTTCAACCAATAGCATGCCCATGTTGCAGACTGGGCAGGTCTGGCAGCCACAGAGGGCATAAAAAGCTCTGGCAGCCCCCATCCTCCTTGCAGTCTCCGGTGGGAGTTAGGGTGGGATTGCTGTCTCTGCGACTTGTTATTTTCACTTTAGGCCAGCCAGGCAGGTGTGTGTCTCTGTGTTCCTGCCGGCTGCAGCCTGGCTCTTAGGGGAGAGAAAGAAGAGATTTCTCTCTAGCTTCAGTCCTGCAGCCTCCCTGTGTGCGTGCATGCGTACCTCTTGGTGAGTACCTGCCCCACAGTGCAGTCACTCTGCAGCTGCCTTGCACCCTGGGCAACGCCCGCTGCTGCCTTTGCAGCCTCCGTGCGTACCTAGTCTATACTATGTCTCTGCCAGCATCAATTTTTTTAGTGTTTTCCCTCTGGTCTGGGGCGTTGGGGGACGCCTACGCATGTAAATGCTTTAAAAATCGCGCAAAAAGTGGGTAAAAATGAAAATGAACCAAAACAGACCCCTCAACGAAAAATGAAAAACCGAAACACCATTTTTTTATTTGTGCCCATCTCTAATCACAACCCTCATGTCCATTAGTTGAAAACCTGTCCTGCCCCCTCTTTCTCTGTCCCTGTGGCAATAGGCTATGAGGGGTTTTTCAGAACAATAGATGCTTCTATCCTGAACTATTATTATCCAGAGCTTTACGGCTGCTGTTTTGTGACAGTAGCTTGCTTTACGACCACTGTTTTATGACAGTAGCTTGCTTTGCAGCTGCAGAATTATTTATTTAATTTTTCCTCTGCCAACCGTGAATAACTGAATCAGCGGTTAATAAATCCGTGGATATGGGGGGTCCTACTGCAGATCACTTTAATATCAGAAGTGTCATTGGGTAAAACATCTGCATAAGTTAAAGAGAGAGTGCAGGGGTTGTCAGGAATGAAAAACTGATTCAACCTTATTTTATCTGTTCAGTTGACATCAAAATCAGAAAAAGTGGATGGATGATAGAACTGGAACATACGATGACAACTGTAAAAGCCCTTTGAAATACCTTGCATTTGTCGTTGCCAGTCCAGATCCCATACACACAAACAAAATGCTTTTTAATATTCCTGTTGCTAAGGGCAGAAAAAGCAAATGAAAGCACCCTGCAATATGCTGATTTTATTTCTGTCTCCCTGCTCCAAAGCTATTCATTGTAATTAGAAGTCATAAAACTACACCGTCCCCATTCTCTATCCTGGTGCTTTTTTTTAAAATGGACAATTTGGAGAGAAACTGCAGCTTTGGAGACTTAGTCTCTGTGCCAACTGAATCCAGGCAAAGCTCTGATTCAGATTCAGACTGATTTAGAGAGCCCCACTTTGATCTGGGAATACATGTATTCTGAGCCTCTGCAAGTCAGACGGATTTCAGGGGCAACCACATTACCAAAAACTGTGGAAAATGGCAACTGGTTTTGGCTGGGCTGATTTGTACCCCTAAGGTTCATTTGATCACATAATGGGTTCCCCCCTCCTCAATTCATAGCTTCTCCTTTCCATCAAGGAACCATCTACTTTTTAAATTTTGGGATGTTTTTGGATCCATTCAAGCACTGTTTGCTTGAATCGATTGAGTCAATGCAGAAAGGGAGGGCAAGGGATTTGTATGCACTGACCCAAAGCACTGTCTCACTTCCCCTCTCCCTTTATCTCACTAAGGCCTGAGTACACACAAAGGAAGAGAGACACACAGAGAGACATACATCCTGCCATGAAAAGCAGGAGTCTCTATTCTTTGTTAAATTGATCCTCATGGGCAACAATCATGTTGCTTTAGTTTCTTATTTTTAAGAGCTTAACGATGCACAAAATCTCATGTCAGAAGCTGATAATCAAAATGTGGGTGGGATCCCATTTCCTATTAACACATTCTTTCAATAGCACCACTTGCTGGACTGCTAGTAGAACTGCAAGACATTTGACTCAAGTGTGGTCTCTTAAACCCAGCAAACCTACATTTTCTAGTGCCATCTCACAGGAATGAACATGCATTTTTTTCGCTGAGTAGTCATACATAGAGAAGTGCACCTTACGAAAAAACTCACACTGCTTCATTGTTTCGTAAGCTTTCAAAATGTTACGAAACAAAACAGAAGACAGTGTGTTGTCACAAAATGAAATTAACCGCTATTTTTGGTTCAGTTCCCGAACTATTGAGCCACAGGGACTCACTTCAGGCAAGGGACTGCAGTGAGATCTGATGACTGGAGTAATTGCCACCACCCAGCTGATTTGACAGCTCAAGCACTCAAAACCAGCTGAGTGGTGGTGGCAAGAACCAGAGAGTGAGCAGGGCTTCAGATTTCGCGCCATCTGCTCTGCTCACCCCCTGTCACCACTGGCACCCAGCTGTTTTAGCTTGAGCTTTTGACAGGTTGGCCTGTGGGGAATGGGGGCTGCCCTCCCTCCCCATACCCTGACCTGTCAAAAAGCCCCACCTGGCAGGCAGGGGAGGGAATACATGGCAGAAGAGAGCAGGGAGCAGTAATAAAACCTGTTCCCTTTTGTTGTGTCAGCTCCATCCCTACCTCCTACATGTTTTTTTTTGACAGGTCGGAGTGTGGGAGGGAGGATGGCCCTCCAGCCCACCTGGGAGGTGGAGAAGGGGAAACATAGCAGAAGGGAGCAGGCAGCAGTAAAAAACAACCCTGAAACATTCTGCCATATATCCCTGGCCCCTCCCTCCCAGGTGGGACTTTTTGACAGGTCAGGCTTTGGGGAAGGGGGATGCCCATCTGGGTGGCAGTGGGGAGAACTAGAAAGCAGAGCAGGTGGTGCCAGATTCAAAGCCCTGCCCCGCTCTCCAGTTCTCGCCCCTGCCTCCCCCACCCAGCTGTTTTTTGACAGGTCAGGCTGTGGGGAGGGAGGGCAGCCCCCACTCCCCACAGCCCAACCTGTCAAAAAACTCAGCTGGGAGAGGGGATTCACAAGGGACAGCAGAGCAAGCAGTGCTCTGTTTGAATTTCCCACTGCTTGCTCCATTGTCCCTTGCAACCCCCGCCTCCCAGGTTGTTGTTTTTTTTGACAGATCAGGCTGTGGGGGTTGGGGATCACCCCCACTCCCCACATCCTGACCTATCCAAAAACTCCTACCTGGGAGGGGGGTGGCAAGGCTGAATGGAGCAGGCAGTGGGAAATTCAAATGGAGCGCTGCTTGCTCAATTCTGCCTTGCTGCCTGCCTCCAAGCTGGGTTTTGTTTTTGGTTTTTTGGACAGGTCAGGTTGTGAGGATAGCCCGACCTTTCAAAAAAAAAAACCCACCTGGGTGGTGGCAGCTTCTGAATTGTTTAATTATGAAAATTCTATCAAAAAGTCATTTAGTAACAAAATGAAACAAAATGCAATGAGCAATGAAATGAAATAAAACATGAATTTCATGCCCATGTCTAGTCACATGCCCCTTATATTAACACTGGCCTCTAGAGTGGGAACAGGAAATGTATTTGTTTACATCACATTGAAAATAAGGTTTGTTATCTGCTTGATGTTTATTGACTTGTGTTCAAGGTTCTTGTGATGGACAGATTATAAAACACTTAGACTTTTTAGAGACTTTGTTTTTGTGTTTTTCTAAACTGAATTGGACTTTTCTTAACTATTGAATGGGAAAATGAGGATCTTGTTGTATTTCTTTCTCCTAATCATTCATACCACCTCTTTTTGAAATTATTCTTGGTGGTTTTATATGATGTTAGTCACTTCACGGTCTTCTTTGGAAGGAAAAGCAACAAAGGAAGTAAAGGGGTGAGCAAATGTCTTCCACGTGTCGAAAAGGCAAGAAAGTCAATTACATTTGCAACATTCCATAAGTTATTTCTGCTGTCTGTAAGAAAGGCTACTGTGCACGCTGTGTGATTTAGAGAAGTTCCAGGAAGAATGATTCAGAGTTAATGGAATAAAACATTTAATATTTAGTTACTAAATCACAGGAAGTACATTTTGTATAGCCATCAAAAGAAAAAGGACAGGATAGGATGTCCCACATTTTCATATAAAATTCAAAGCTTGCCCAAGACAGCCCAAGATATATTCATATTGAAACAGTGGAAAATATTTTCAAATGTAAGAGCTAGCATTGGAGGAAAATGCAGGTATACAATGAGGCAACCTGGTCTTTTGACTGCTGTCATGGAAATAAAGTGAATCTGCGCTTTAATTCAAAAAGCAAATATTTCAGTCTTCTTTCAGTCTTTATTGGGAAGTTACCAGTCCAAGGCATTCACTAAGAGCAAGTTTACAAGGTTAAGCTTTCAGGGCACACCATCACTGCAACAGAGTATAGACAGAAGAACATATCTGCCACCTGACATATAATATACCATATTTCCCATGTATAAGACTATATTTTTGTCCAAAATTGTTAGACTAAAAAATTGAGGGTCATCTTATACACAGAAGTAAGCCAAGGAGAGAGCCACATGGTTGTGAAACTATTCCTGGATTGGAAAATTGGGGGGGGGGGGTTATAGATGGAAAATATGGTAAATGGATGACTGTGGAAATCAGGCAAACTTTATGAAATCCATGCCACATTATATTCTATGCATCATTGCAGGAGTGACCTGCCTTAAGTCTAGGATTCACAGAAGGCTTAGCTTGTTGACACTCCACAGATTAACAAGAATCCATTGATTTTATAATCTTATAGAATAGCAGTTTTAACAACATAATAGCAAATATTTTTTCACTCTTTGTTATTTTGTTGCCAATATTTATTTTTCTTTGAAAAAAATCAAATACAGTGGACCCTTGTATAACAAACAGCTTGTATAACATAAAATTTTTACAACATAAAAAATCCGGAGATAGGGGAAATTTGCTTAACATAATTGCCTATGGGGAAAATCTGTACAACATAAAAATGGGAGTACTCCATTTTCAATGCATTCCTATGGGAATTTGTATAAAGGAAAATTTGCTTAACATAATTTCATTTGGAATGAATTAATTCCTTTATACAAGGTACCACTGTATTAGTAACATACTGTAACAGCCAATAATACTTTGATTAAAAAAAGAAAAAAATGTACAATTGATTTAGTTTGTGTAGTATTCAACTTCCCAAATGCCAATCTTCATCTCTCCTTTCGAATCTTGTTTGTCCACTTGCAGGGAAAAGCACGGTTCTTCTAAATGATATAATTTATTCATGGCTCTGGTACCTCAGACTGTCGCTCACCAGTGTGTTTCACATCGTCATGCTGTTTGGCCTTGTACTGTATAACATGATAAAAGGGGGGGGGATGTCAATATGTTCCTTTCCACATTGATCTTGCGGTAAGAACACAGAATTACAAACTGTACATTAAATTCAGGCATTGATTCTGAACTCAGGTTCTAATTTTCTAATGCTTTCATCCTGCTTAAATTTCTGCTTGCCTGTGCGGTTGAGGTGGATTTTGCAAGAGCCATTTCAGAGGTGCTTCGAACGATGCAGTTCCAACTTCTTGCTCTATGTCAGCTGCAGTGTTTTTTGTCCTTAAGCTAAAAAAATGTTTTAATATGTCTTTAGGGCCCTACTGATAAAGGTCGACTCGGTGGGGTACCACAGCAGCTTCCACTTCTCTTTTTCAGAGAAAAAGGAGATGTGGTTAGCTTTGAAAAGGACAAATCTAATTAAATCCAGGGGGGTGAGTAAACAAACATCCCCTCCTCCATGGGAGAATCGCCCCCCAAAGCAAAATCGGGTTTTGACTAGGAGACATTTTATTGCATTTCTCATCATTAGTCAGAACTCTTCAGTACAGTGAAGTTTAACCTGGCAGCAGTTACAACCAAAAGCATCCTGAAACACAGTGCTACTTTTTTTTGAGAAAACTGAACGCTCCCATGATCGATTCCATCACCCTGGAGGAAATCAGCTCTTTCACTGCCTTCCTTTGACCTCAACACTTTGCTGGCATGTCACTGCCAACTAGGGTGCAGGCATACAAATTCACCCAAATAATGGAATGGCTGCATGCCCTGCAAAATGAATTAGGTGGGTAAACTCAGACAAGAGAATGCTTTTCAAATATTCTCCTGAAGCCATCCCATTCCACATAGAAATTGGTGTGTGGTACTTGTGCCTCTGTGTAACTTCCTTCAGTGTGCTCCTTCTCACTGAGCACTCCTCCTACTCTCAAAAATCAATGAACTGGCAATGTCCAACAACAGAATCTAAAGTCATATGAATATTTCCCACCTTACATTTTTAAGGGGCAAACCTGGTATTTTAAATTCAGGAAATCGTGTCGAAGAGGGGAAGACCAAATCAATGCATGGGGATGTCACTGCTGAAAATGCAATAAAATGCCATCATTGCCAGTACTTCTCACGAGGTCACAAAAGCCTTTTGCTTATTAAGGAAAGAAGACATGAAAAAGAGGGCAGATACAAACTCCATTCCTGCAAGCTGTTCAGTTTTTATTCAACTTGATCATAAATCCATGGCTGCAATCTTTTATGCATTTCCTAGAGGCTAAGTGCTAAACCAGAGGCTTATAGCCTGCGTACTGTAATTAAACTGTAAACTGCCCAGAGACTAGTTCAAGTGGTATGGGGCGGTATAGAACACTTTGCTTTTTTTTATTTTGTCCCTTGCAGTGCGACTAGAATGATCTCCACTTCCCTCACAGATGGACAGCTGGAATTTTCTATTAAGGATGTCCCTGTGATGTGATCATAATGGGGAGAGGAAGAGATCAGCTTTCCCTCCCAGCATGCTGTTTTGCAAGTAGTATCCCCTACTCAGTGATTACTGCAAAATGAGAGACACAGGTAAGTTTATACAGGACTGCAGCATTGCAGTAGAAGTTCATACAAATCTAGCCATCATTTCAGCATGATTTACTCCCTAGATTGGAGTGAGGAGCACTAGAGGGGCTGCACCTGCCCCATTCTCTTTAGCCTGTCCTCATTTTCAGAAGAAGAAGAAGAAGAAGAAGAAGAAGAAGAAGAAGAAGAAGAAGAAGAAGAAGAAGAAGAAGAAGAAGAAGAAGAAGAAGAAGAAGAAGAAGATTATATTCAAATTATGCCCTCTGGAGACAGATCTCTCTCTCTCTCTCTCTCTCTCTCTCTCTCTCTCTCTCTCTCTCACACACACACACACACACACACACACACACACACACACACACACACACACACACACACACACACACACACACACCTGTTATAAATGCCCACTCTCCCTGCATTGACAGCCATCAAAAGAAGAGTGGTCAGAGTAAATAAATAATTTAAATGTGGTGGGGGGGGGAGAGTTGATAAGATGTTGAAAACAGATTTTGAAAGCTCTGATTTGACCTGCTCAAAATAGATGCATGCTATGAGCCAGCACAACCTAAGAGGCATGCGTGTGCTTCCCCTTCCGCAAACCAAGCAGCATTTTCATCTTCCCAATATGCCTACAAAAGAGATAGCTTCTTTCCTTTGAGGCTCAGACCTTATTCCTCAGATCAACATAGAGAAACAGGACTCATCCACTTTTACAACAGAAGATGCCTGTGGTCACACCAGCGAGATGCATTCCTGTGGTTACGCAACTTTTAATTCCATTCCTGTCATGCTTTGAGGTCCCGTGGCATTTGTTCCAGGATGTGCATCTCAATACCTTTTGGGGTTGCTGAGTCATTTCCTCCCGATTTAACAAGTGCCTAGAGCTTCTTGGTGAGAGTGTTAGACGTTCACTCTCACATTGATACAAATGCCATGATTTTTTAAAAAAAGTAAAAACACTTTAAAAGGGCATGCATGGTGACAGTGGTTCAAAAATGTTAACAACAAGATCATTCACAAATGTGGCAATGCAATTTTTCTTTAAAAGATCCACCACACACACACACACACACACACACACACACACACACACACACACACACACACACACACTAGAAGCCTCTGGCCAAGTGAGAAATGATCCACAACTCGCACACTTGCTGGGCAAATGACTCACTAATGGTCATATGTCAGGTGACTGCAAGTTTAAATAGCAAACCTAGGGGGGGAAGAACTGGAAAACATGTTGTTGTTATGACCCATGGCCATAATGAACCAAATGGTTTGGGTTAAAGTGCCCCCTAGGTTAAAGAAGAGCAGTGCACTATGATGAAATGTTATGTCTCAGTGTTCCCCCAAGCAGCATGATCTGAACATATAAGTGCCCAAGTAGTTAACATGGAGTTGCTGTTACCTCCCCCCCCCCAAGAAAGTACCAAGATAAAGCTAAGTTTCATAACTTCCTTGGGTTGTTGTCCTGTAGTATATTCCGATGCAACAAATGAAGGCCAAATAACACTTTGTGTGCTAACTTAATACACAGCTTGTTGTGCTGGAAGCATGTTGTGTGTACAAAATTGGGACATATCAAAGAGACAGCACCAAGATATGGTTCCTCAGCAAGGTTTCCAAGGCTGGGTCTCCTCCACCCATTTTCATGTTTTCATTGTACCTGGCAACAAAACCTGGTTTGCAAGGGGAGACATGCAGTCACCACCTGTGCCCATGAGCAACTGTATGTACATGTTGCTCAGACATCACTGTGCAATCACGGCCCATATTCATCTCTGAACTGGAACCTTTTTACTCACAATTGTTTTGAAAATCTGGTTCATTTTCTTCTTTTTAAGTGTTTTCCTATCTGTTTCCAAGATAGGAGGAATGCTTGCCTGGCTCATCCTCTGTGACCCATTTGTTTCTTCAGATGCCGGATAGCACACAGACATGGTTACCCCTTTAAAACACAGCATATGTTCAGAAGAAAGTTCAGAAGAGAATAGAAAGGTAAAATGCAAATCAATTCATTCTCCCCAAATCTCTCTGTTTACCTACAGAGGAGTAACACAGCATTTCTTAGAACAGTTTCAGAAGAGAATAGAAAGGTAAAATGCAAATCAATTCATTCTCCCCAAATCTCTCTGTTTACCTACAGAGGAGTAACACAGCATTTCTTAGAACAGTTTCCAGAAATAGTTTACCTTCATACCTGATCTTAGTTTATATCTGTTTAATTCCTCCCCACAGAGAGAGAGAGAGAGAGAGAAATTCCAAGTGTGAATCATAGAATCTAAAAATCATACAATGATTTGAGGAAATGGTCCTCTTTATTCCAGCTTGTGGAGGCCAGAGAAATAGTTCTTTTCTCAGGAAAAGAGCTTTTCAGTCAATAATCCCCCTAGATCCTCATGAGATTGATGCTGATGATCAGCAGAATGACTGCTTAGTTTCCTCTTGTTACCTGGGAAGTCTCCATAGGAGCCTCTGCTGCAGAGGAAATGGCTGGCTATGCAGGACAGCCTTCAGCCACCCGGCACCCTCCAGGTATGTAGGGCAGTTGCTCCCAATGTCCCAAGTGAGCCATGCTAGATGGAGGTGATGGGAAATGTAATCCATTTTATCAGGATGGCACCATGGAGGGACAAGCTGGCCCAGAACTTGCCATTGCCCAAGTGTGGTATCACAAGCATTTATTCTACCAATATGTCAGAGAACTTCAGCAACATTGCCTTTTTTTAAAAAAAAAATCCCTTGGATATTCGGAAGCTGTCCTTCCAAGTGAAAAAGAGAGAGCCATATTCAATAAATTCAATAAAGAGTATGACAGGGACATAGGGCAGAGGCAAAGACAGGATACTTGGCTCCATTATGCCCTATTATTACAACATTTATCATGCATTTATCCTAATCTGTAAAAATAGATGACCACACATTCTCCCTTCTTTTCTGATCCTTTCTAAATATCTGCTTTCCCAACAAGGTTCCATTTATTCTGAACACCACTGTCAAACTATTTCTGCTCCCATCCTCTGCCTTTCATATGGTGCTACAACAAGTTCTTCTAAACTGACATAGCAAGATGTCTGTGCTGCGGCCTGGCTAATCTTGAGGATTTCCCCACACCCAGCAATTATGTGTTTCCATGCCTACATGTCAGCATATGCATTAACACACATGTGCATGCACATGCTTTTCTGAATACACATGGAGAATTCAATAAAATCATTTTTAAAGATTAGAATGGTGTCCAGCATTTTAAAATCTTTAGAGAATACTGTAGAATGTTATGTGTCACCAACGTGCCTCTGAGTAAGGGAGATCCTATGAAAGAGAGCTCTCAGCTCTTGTAAACCCAATGCTCTGATTTCCTTTAGGCAGTCAATCCCTCTCAGTTTTGGTCTGCTTATTTTCTGTCTGGCTTCAAATTTTTGCAGCATTATTGTCTTTTCTAGTGAATCCTGTCTTATCATTGATCCCAAGTAGGCCAGACTCAGTTTTGTCTTTCTTGCCACTAGTGAAAGTTTAGGTTTGATGTGCTCTAGGACCCATTTCTTTGTATTTCCAGCAGTCCAGGGTATCTGAAAATCTGTACCTCACATTTTGATTTCAATGCACACCTTAAGATGGTGATTGGGGTTGTTATCAGAGAAGCCGAGAGCAATGCTATCTCCATTGCAAGCCTGAACTCCTAACAGGATCACCTAAGTTGAAATGTTCACATCTGAGGCACCAGACTACGACCCATCAATCTTCTTCAGGAGTGATGGTTGCCTCAACAGAAGAGAATAGATATTTCCAGTGGTGATGGGAGTCAAGAAACCTCTGGGGGACAACTATAGGGCAGCAGCAGTAACAGCTGAAGGTGATGCTGGTGAATGATTTTTCATAGATTATGGCAGTAACCCTCAAGCTAGTTTTTATTAGAAGAAGGCACTGGTAAACCACTTATGAATATTTCCCACCTCAAAAATCCTATAGTGATATTACAGGATATATTAGCTAAATCAGTATTAGACTACATCAGACTAATTTCCTTGAATCTAGAAGATATTAAAAACATTTATATAAAGGCATTGAATACCTATCACAATTTTATTTCTAAAATAGGAATAGATTTTTTAAAATGAACAGTAGGAGCCAATTTTATTATTATTATTAAATTAATAACAGATTAGAAGTGCAGAGCTTTCATTCTCTTATGCTAATTGGTTTACCTGGTATAGTTGGCATGGACCGGCTGGCAAAGCTCATTTGCTTGAGAAGAACAGATGTTTTCTGAGGTACATCCAGATGTTCAGATAGGTTGGTGTCACTCATAAATTCATATTTTCTTGACAACTATGTGGCAAAGAAAGTGCACAGTATTCAGAACTAGAAAAGTAAATTATCCAACTTTAACATTTGTTACAAAGAACTATGTATGAGGTAAAATTATAGCCATTATGTCTTAGTTATATTGAATAATGTGTATTTTCCCATTTATGAAAGAACAGTTTCTGAGTTATGGTTCTTCACAAATGAAATTGCTTCTGGTTAACCTAAGATAATGTAGAATCAATACTTTAATAACTGGATATCAATAATGTCAACAAGAAATTTCACTGAACAAGGAAAGGCATTCAATGGGATTTTTTTTCCAGTTGAAAAAATGGTAAGTAAGCACAGTTCATGTGGAACTTCTGCACAGCTTCTCATAAAATGCAGGTTTCTCCAAGGGCACTAAGATGGCTATTGAGTTGTTAGCTTTATGCTACTGATGAAGAGAAACCACTCCTGCCTTCTTCCTTTTAATAGCCAGCTACTGCAAAGGACAGATTCTGTACCTGACTTGCTCCCAGAATCATATTATTTTCCTGTATCCATAGTCTTTATTTATCCAAAGGGTGTTTCTCCCTAGACTTCAGTCATATGGGGTCCACCTACCAAGGACCTAGGTGCCCAACACTGCATTAATTAATGGGTCCAGAAACCTGCTGATTGGTTATTAAAAGAAATATTGAAGCATGTTATTTTGTTTGGAAAAGGGACTGGTGCTTACCTGCAAATTCCCATGTGGGAATGTAATGGGTTAAATACAGCTGCACTTTTCAATGCAACTGTAACTATACCATATACAGGTGAAACAAAAAAAATGAATATTGTGCAAAAGTTCATTTATTTCAGCTACCTTCCAAGCAAGATAGTTCAAGCCTTAATTTGTTATACGTATGATGATTATGGCTTACAGTTTATGAAAACCCCAAATTCATAATCTCAGACAATTAGAATATTACATGAAAGCAATGAAACAAGGATTGTAAATAGAACAATATTGGATCTCTGAAAAGTATAAGCATGCATATGTACTCAGTACTTGGTTTGGGCCCCTTTTGCATCAATTACTGCCTTAATGTGGCGTGGCATGGATGCTATCAAACTGTGGCACTGCTGAGGTGTTATGGAAGACCAGGATGCTTCAGTAGTGGCCTTCAGCTCTTCTGCATTGTTTGGTCTCATGTCTCTCATATTTATCTTAGCAGTGCCCCATAGATTCTCTATGGGGTTCAGGTCTGGCGGGTTTGCTGGCCAATCAAGCACAGTAATCCCATGGTCATAGAACCAGGTTTTGGTACTTTTGGCAGTGTGGGCAGGTGCCAAGTATTTCTGGAAAATGAAGTCAGCATCCCCATAAAGCTCATATGTGGAAGGAAGCATGAAGTGCCCCAAAATCTCCTGGTAGATGGCTGCATTGACCCCGGGCTTAACGAAGCACAGTGGACCAACACCAGCAGATGACATGGCTCCCCAAATCCCAGATTGTGGAAACTTCACACTGGACTTCAAACAACTTGCATTGTGTGCCTCTCCATTCTTCCTCCAGACTCTGGTTCCTTGGTTCCCAAATAAGATGCAAAAGTTGCTGTTATCAGAAAAGAGAACTTTGGACCACTGAGCAACAGACCAGTTCTTTTTTTCTTTAGCCCAGTTAAGACGCTTCTAATGTTGTTTGTTGTTCAGGAGTGGCTTGACAAAAGAAATACGACATTTGAAGCCAATTTTCAGGATCCGTCTCTGTGTGGTGGCTCTTGATGCACTAACTACAGCCTCCGTCCACTCCTTATGAAAATCCCCAACACTTTTGAATCGTCTTTTCCTGACATTCATGTCCAGGCTGCGGCCACCCCTGCTGCTTGTGCAACTTTTTCTTCCACACTTTTCTCTTCCGCATAACTTTCTATTGATGTGCTTTGGTACAGCACTTTGGGAACATCCCACTTATTTTGCATTCTGTACCTTTTGGGGCTTTCCCTCCTTATGGAGGGTGTCAATGATGGTTTTCTGAACAACTGTCGGGTCATCAGTCTTTCCCATGATTGATTCCTTCTGAACCTGACTGAGAGACAATTTAAAGGCTCAGGAACCCCTTGCTTGTTTTATTGATTAATTAGCTGAATAGAGTGGGACACTTTGAGCCTAGAACAGGCCTGCCCAACAGGTAGACCGCAGGCTACTGGTAGCCCACAAAGGGTTCAAAAGTAGCCCACCGTCCATCAATAAAAAAGGTGAGGGGATAAGTTCTCCACCCCTCCCTCCCCCATCCCAAGGATTACCACTGCCCCAGCAAAGTTCTGGGTCTGCCAGCCCACTGTCTCAACCTAGAGGGGCATGGTGCATTGAAATCTGTTCCCTCCATAACAGATTAATTGGTTTTCAATGCATTCCTATGGGAAACCGCTGCTCTACTTACAAAAGTTTTTACTTGTGCTCAGAACAGATAAAATTCGTAAGTAGAGGTTTTAGTGTAGTACCCCTCAGGCACTTTTGGGCCAGAAAAAGTCGACCTTGGCCTGTTCAAAGTTGAACAGCCCTGGCCTAGAATATTGAACCTTTTCACAATATTCTAAGCTGTAAACCAATATTTCATAAGCTGTAAACCATAATCATCACAATTATAAAAAAGTAAGGCTTGAACTATCTTGCTTTGCATGTAATGAGTCTATCTCATATATTAGTTTCACCTTTACAGTTGTATTACTGAAATAAATGAACTTTTGTATGATATTCTAATTTTTTGAGTTTCACCTGTTCAAGAAAACGGGGCTTACATTTAACAACCTGCTGATACTACAGCTTTAGTCTAATGTAGCTTCAATTTGCTCCCTTTTCTACTCCATAACTGCTGAAAATGGTCCCGAGAGTTTCTCAGCCATCCAGAGCAGTTGCCTGGGGTTCATGGAGGAACTGCCATGAGAAGGGAAAATCATCTGCTCATGTTAATTTTAATGTTCTACCAGCCATCATCCAGTGCTACACCCTTCCCATGATCTTTGGAGATGGGGCCAATGCTAGAAACAGCTGAAATGGGAGAATGCATTTGTTCTACAGGAGACCAAAATGGGAACTGGGAAAATCCAGATGGCCACCATGTACAACTTTGTCTCTGAACTTCAATATACTTGATAAGTTTTTAGAAGTGAGACTTCTAAATTTTACTCCTTAAAGCCTTCTAATTCTGTTCAACTTCTGGTTTTGCAGACATAAATTGAGCTTCCGCTATTTAGGCCATTATATGAAAAAGAGTCTTCTAATTTATGACATGAGAATATGGATTTTGAATTTGAAATCTTTGCAGGTTATGCACTTGGCATATTATATGATCAGAAAAGGAACCCAAATGACTCATAGTGTGAGCATAGAATAATGTCTAACCTTAACCCAGCTACCAACATTAGACCTTTTGACAGAGTTTTAGCCTACTTGCATTGAGATATTACTCTATTATGCAACCTTCTTGTAAAGGATTTTTGATCTAATCTGATCTTCATTTAGCTTTCCATCTGGACAGCAGACTTGATTAGACAAGACTTCTTTACGAAACCGTTTTCTCTTTCCCCTTTTTAAACTTCAACAACACTGCTTTTTAATACCAAGAAACATTTTGTTCTTAGGCAAGATGTTATAAAATTTTGCAGTGCGAAGTGATAAAACTCAGGCTGATGATATATGACTACAATCAAAGTGCTCAGAAGATAGATGGGACAAAAAGGTGCCAGTGATACAGTCTTCAGCCTGGCAATGTTCACAGGGCCCAGGTGGCAAACCTACAGTGTTCTACCAAGTCTTCCCCCCTTAACACCAGTCACAATGAGCATCTATGATGTCCGTGGAAATATCTCAACCAGAATAAAGGATCATAGAAAGGCAGCTATCTACTTTCCCTTGGATTTCTCTAGTACCACTCCCTAGTCCATCTCAATACATATTTTAAAAGCCTGTTCCAGGACAGATTTATAGGCTGTGCAATTGTCAGATACAAGCGTACAAATTCACTTACTTTGGGATGGGCGCTCTCAGTGGACTTATGACACAAAAGCCATCAGAGGCAATATGGTGGGCCTAGGAGTGATCTTTGGGAGCTACAAAAATGTCCATGACTCAACCATTTAGCCCATCCCTTTCATTACATGTTCCAATAGGATACCACTGCTTGCCAAACTGTGACATTAGCAACAAAATGATTTTTTAATTATTTTTAAATGACATTCTTAGAGACATATAGTGGTATCTGGGACACACACGTTGACTATGAAGTGGGCATCTTCATTGTTGGAATTGTAATCAAGTAACTTGTAATAAACATACATGTTTCATGTCAGGAAGTTCAGAGGATGCCTTCTCCTCAGCGAAGACCACACTGCTTCTCTTTCCTCTTCTCTTTGCCTTTCTCAACTTCACTTCCGGTTGGGTGCTGATCAGGCGGACATTCTCATCCGACTCTGACTTGGTTGCCTTTGGTGATATGATTTCCAGTTCAAAGCTACAGATGCAAAGTGAAGCAATACTCATTTAATTGCATTGGCCAAGTCAATTTCTTGTTATACCGAAAGGCACTATAACCCTAATTTGTAAGAAAACTTTGGATTTTGTCATGTGGGTGCATTTGTTATAGTTTATGGAAGAGGACGCAGAATGACTATGAAAAAATTAGGGGGGGAAGAGGGGAAGGAATGGGCATGTGGCTCACCAATTGTGCCATTGCTATTCAAGCCCTTCCTGTTTTCAGAATTAATACTTGAGTAGGACTTATGGTATATCTTGGGAACCTAATCAGTAGGGTCAAGCTTCTCGTTGCTCATGTTAGAACTAGGTTTTGGTATTAAAATAATCTTTAGAATTTGTAACAATTGAGATCCTCAATGTCTCAGCAAAGTCATCGTGTCTTATAAGTGGAAATGTGTCCAAAACAGAATCACCTAGTGCTGTCCCATGAAGTGATACCGCACTGGCTGGCAACATGGAAAGAGTTTGCTCTCAGACGCCCACCCCTATTGGTGGTTGTGGGCAGCACAAAACTAACCTTTCTGCAGCAGGCTTGCTTGGTGTGCTACAGTCTGAATTCATGGAGGACAAGGAAATTATAGACAACTGGCGGTATGACCTCAGCATGGAAGTTGGCCGACCTACTCGTCTGTCATCGAAGTCCGGCTTAGTAGAGGAGGCAGGAGAGAGGGAAAACATGATTGAAAACTTTTACAAGGATTTTATCACTGCTTAGTTGCACGCACCAATAGAGAGAAAGCATGCCATAACCTGTGACAAAACTAGCTACAAACATGTCAACCAGTAACATTTCCATCCTTCAGTCAGGGCTTCATTGTATTATTTACTAACTAAAAAAAGTGAATAGTGTGATCTTATTCAAGATAATATCATAGCATAGTTTGTGTTGGGATACCCAGTATGGTGTAGTGGATAGTGTGGAGGCCTGAATTAAAAGGGATTCCAATAGATAGATAGATAGATAGATAGATAGACAGATAGACAGATAGACAGATAGATAGATAGATAGATAGATAGATAGATAGATAGATAGATAGATAGATAGATAGATAGATAGATAGATAGATAGATAGATAGATAGATAGATAGATAGAATCTTCCTGACACATTCTGTAGATAATACACTCCTGAAGAAGGAATGCTGTAGGTCATCCTCTTTAACTTATGCTAATAATATCAGAGAGGATGGGCATTATTTTAGCTTTATGTCATCTTCATAACTTTAATACTTGAAATGACATTTTTAATGATTGCAGAGACATTATGAAATCTGTCTGCAAAGTAGTGTTTGATCACACACTTCAAACTCTAGTCAGACATTGCCTCATTTTACTTGGAGAGCCACCTCTGGCAAGGAACTCAGGAATGCCACTCAAAAGCCCTCCCAACTTCAGCTTAAAAACATTTTGCATTTTATGTGCTGTGGGAATAGCTTTGCATCTAGTGTTCCAAATGCAACAAGGAGATACAATTGCAGAGCTGCCTTTCATAGGAAAAGAGCACCCAACAGACAACCAGAATGTGTGTGTGTGTGTGTGTGTGTGTGTGTGTGTGTGTGTGTGTGTGTGTGTGTGTGTGTGTGTGTGTGTGTGTGTGTGTGTGTGTGTGTGTGAGAGAGAGAGAGAGAGAGAGAGAGAGAGAGAGAGAGAATATAAGACTACAATGGCTATACCCTCTGAGTTAGCTAACTTGTATAAATACATACACCCATAAAGTTTTAACTGATCCGAAACATCTTGAGAAGTTACCAAGTAATTTATTTGCCCAGATATTTGGATCTGAAGAGAACTGCTTTTCATCAGTGCGCAGCTAGCTATTCTGAGTCTCAGCCAGAGATAGGTCCTTCAAAAAGTAGGGACTAACTGAAGCCCATAAAGAAGCTGCATTGATCTGCTGGCTGATCTAGATGTTTCACGTCAGCTGGTACAATAGAATTTGCCTTAGCTTTCTATATCCCAGGTGAAATTTATTCAGTGTGCTGTGTGACATACTCGACAATTGAAATCCATCTCTGCTAGGAATATAAAGTCTTGGCTGTCCTGGCCTCAGCGATAAGAATGAATAATTTCAATATTTTCTTCTTATCAACACAATGACAAATGTCTTCCCCCGGTTTAGATTTATCAACAGAATTCCCACTGTGCAAGATCCATCATTTGCCCATGTTGGCGTGGGTGGATGCAAAAGCCTGTTTGTACCCAACTGTAAGAATTGGGTGAACTGCCTCAAATTAGGTAGCTTGCTAATAGAGATGGGCACGAAACAGAAATATGGCATTTGTCGTTGAGAGGTCTGTTTCGGTTCATTTCCGTTTGTCGTGAAATTTTTGAAAAATTTCGTTACCGTTTTTTGTTTTTTGTTTGTCATTTCTACCCGCTTTCTGCGCGATTTTTAAAGCATTTCCATGCGCAGGCATCCCCCAACGCCCCAGACCAGAGGGAAAACACTAAAAAAATGGATGCTGGCAGAGACACAGTATAGACTAGGTACGCAGGGAGGCTGCAAAGGCAGTGGCGGGCGTTGCCCAGGGTGCAAGGCAGCCGCAGAGTGACTGCACTGCGGGGCAGGGGAGGGTACTCACCGAGAGGTACGCAGCACGCACGCACACAGGCAGGCTGCAGGACTGAAGCTAGAGGCGCAGCAGAGACAGCAATCCCACCCTAACTCCCACCAGAGACTGCAAGGAGGACGGGGGCGGCCAGAGCTTTTTATGCCCTCTGTGGCTGCCAGACGTGCCCGCCCAGTCTGCAACCTGGGCATGCTATTGGTTGAACATGATCCCACATCACATGGCTTGCCTCCATTTTGTGGCTGGTACGACATCCATTTTAAAGGGAAAAGAAAAATACATTGCGATGGGAGAAGACTAAAACAAACGTTTTAAGGACCCCAACCCCCCTGGTAGGTGTTATTAGACAATATAAATAATCATCGCTGCGTTTTTATGGATGTCCAGGGCGTTTTTTTAACATTTAAAACAGCTCATTTCAATGCGCGTCGCCATTAACGGAAACGAAGCGTAACAACCACAGTTTTCATGGTTTGTTCATTTCATTTCATTTTCATCACAATTTTTGTTTGTCATTTCGTTGCGTAAAGGAAATGACAAACGGTAACGGAAACGAAAAAATATTCGTTCCGTGCCCATCTCTACTTGCTAATGTAAGGAGTTAGAACGCTGGGTGAAATGTCCACATCACATCTTTATCATCCTCCAGTCCTTTTGTGCAGGATATGTTTGTGTGCCCTACTTTGATGAGAAAGGACACCAGAAAAAACTGGAGGGACGGGGAGCGAGGGAGGAGCATGGAGAACTCTTCAACTCATACTTGGCTCCAGGAGAGGATCTCACATGGTTTGTTCTTCACAGAGGGGCCTTGTATTGTTGAGGCACTCCAAATTAGTAGAAGAACAAGGAGTTCAGAAAAGATTCTTTCCATCCCTCATTTCTACCACTTCTCAAGCAACAATATCTCTCCCCTTTGCATTCCAGATTAGCCGAAGGGCAACATCACTGCCAGTCAGGACCATGGAAACCTTTAGTTTACTTCCAAGTGGCATCAGAGATTCTCTCTCTCTCTCTCTCTCTCTCTCTCTCTCTCTCTCTCTCTCTCTCTCTCTCTCTCTCTCTCTCTCTGTGTGTGTGTGTGTGTGTGTGTGTGTGTGTGTGTGAAACAAGCACAGAGCTGTAGTCTGGACCTAGGTCACAAAAGAAGAATGCTCTGTTCTAGATGGAGTTACTACCAGCAATTCCAGCTCTACTAGGCCTGACTTGCATATCTAATGTTATGGTAGCTAACTTTTGTGGCAGTGGCACATATGAAAGGGTGTGCCTTTCCTCAGCAGTGAAGCCCAGGAGCTGCAGAATGAAAGGGGAATTAATAAGCTTCCATTTATGTATGAACAAGTAAATAAACAATATCCATAATTTGCATTATTTAGGAGTTAGGCTGGGTGATTTCCCTCTCTGAATAAACCTCAGTGCTCACCACCTAGGAGCTTTTCTTTAGTAAGAGTGAGTCAGGCCATGGAAGCCTGCAAGAGGAGCATGTTCCAGGCAAGAAAAGACATTTCATTCCATATACAATACAGCCTTCTCATTCTTACTGCTATCCAACATTTCATCTAATTATTTAGCTGTTTTTTTGGCAGTGGCCCAAAAGCTGTCAGAAACATAAAAGTATCAAATGCTGCTCTGCAGGATTTTTTTTTATTTGTCTATACTACCATTTTAACTAATGTATTTATGTTTTATCACACTCAGTACAGCTTGTTTCAAAAGCGGATCCAGGAAATAGCTGGACTATTCCGAGAACGAAGACCCCTAGATATTCAGTCTATTTCAAAGCTGGAAGCTGTTACAATTTATGGCAGAAGGGAAGAGGATCTCTGTCCCTTGGCCGTCATATTTTCATAAGGCTTTCTTCTTTCTCCCCAACAAACTGTATCTATCAACATTATTTCAAACAAACCTCTTAACTCTCTGCAAAGCCAACTCTAGCACTCCAGGGGACAAATGAGGTGATTGGCCAATGGATGAAAGGAAGATGTTGCACCTTTAGTTCACAAGCTAACCCTTAAGGTATGAAAGTCCCGAGTGGTGTTTTTCTTCCTAGGACAGCTAGAATAAAATTTAACAGATCAGAGGGAAAGACAAGGGGAGGAATCTTACCAGTTCTCTGACGCCATATTGTTTCTCGACTTTGGCCTTTAAGTGCCTAAAGCACTCCTCCATACGTTCATGGAAAGGACGAAGGCTGGGTGAAACCCTCCGCTCATGGATCTTAATTCCAGCCCCAAGAAATGGAATCTGGAAATGAACAAAGAGAAGCATCTCTGCCATGCTGTGTCTCTGATCTACTATGAATATTTCAAACTGACTATAATATGCATGCCAACTGAAAAATACACACACCCAACACCCTCAGAAACAAATCACACAGAGTCTGCTGCCTCATTATGTTCTGGAAGGAAATTCTCAATAAAGAGATGAATGGGAGGAGACAGGGAGGACGTTTTGGGAAACATGTAAGAACAGCCCCAGAGTCCTATTATTTGTTTCCTATTAATAGTCACAGATCCTAGATACTTAGATAAGGATGCTTTATTAACTTCAACATGTAGAATGGGTGGCAGTCATATGTTTAGGCCCACTAGCTTCAAACTCTATAATGTGCTTGCGTGTATCTAACCAGGTCAAATGTGCTTGGGTGTCTCTAACCAGCAAAATGTTCCAGGCCTTCCCATGGATAACGAAAACCATGGATAAGAGAGAACACACACAAAAAAAAGAACTGTTGTTTTGCAACAATAGATTGCTTTATGGCTGCTGCTTGTGATGGTAGCTTGCTTTATGGCGGCTGTTTTACGACAGTAGCTTGCTTTGGAGCTGCTGAATTATTTATTGAATATTTTCCTCTGCCAACTGTGAATAACTGACACAGTGGTTAATGAATCAGTGGATACAGGGACTCTACTGTATATGACTTCATGTGTGTTGAAGGAAGGCATTTACTGAGTTGCATGAAAGGATTCTCTACTTTCACAGTGACACTCTCTGTGGACACAGTGGCTGAAATCCAATGTTCCCTGTAACCTGCATGCAGAACTTCATACACACTTCTCAGTGGCAGCTGAAACCAATGCCTGTTTACCTCCAGTTTTTTTTAACCAAAACACCACCACCCATATGTAGATGGACAAAGCTTCCATGCAGCAGAAAATAATAATAATAAATAATAATAGTGGGAACGGTGATTCTGTTGTTTAGTAAACTGCAATTAGAGTAGACACAGGGAATCAACTTAATACAGAGAAGAGTTGATTCACCAGATCCCCATTGAGTCAATGGGCCTGCATGGGATTTACTATACTAAACAATAGAAGTTAAGTCACATCTCTACTTTTAAGTATGTCATGCATATGCTTTAATTCCTTAGTTTATGAGCATAATTCATTCCAGAAACATGCTTGTAACCCAAAACACTCATATCAAAGCAGGATTTCCCCATAAGAAATAATGGAAACTCAGATTATTCATCCTGGGGCTCGATAGACCACACACTGTACACACAATGCCAAAACTCACAAAAGAAGTTGGCTAGAAGTCCATGTCCACACCATGGTTTAGGTATCTGAGACTAACTGGGTTTTACTCTGTATTTTAATGTGTCAATAATAAAGTGCAATTTGTAGCCTTATGCATAATTCACCAGCTGCCTCATGACTAGAAATGGTTTGCAAAAAATAAGAAAGAATGTTGAAAACAAATTAAAGAAAAATATAAAGAAAAATAAAACCCTAACCTGCACATTCCTGGCTGGTGCAAGGAAGACCTCTTTTCCTCTATCCTCTGCTTAGGAGGCTGCCTGAGACAGAACGTTCCAGACAATCACCCACAGTGCAGCAGCGAGAGAGAAGGAGAGCCACCATTGGTTCACCTGTGATCATGTGACCTGCTCCAGTGCTTATATATCAAGACACTGCTTATTGATCAAGGCAAAATTGAGAAGAAATGTTTGCTTCTCTTGCAAAATGCTGTTAAACCAAGGCATTATTAAACCAAGGTGTTACTGTGTGGAGTGTGCAGCATGTTTGTGCACACTGACTTTTGGGAGTTCTCGGTATGTTTATATTATTTCTACTGGACTTCTCAGTGGCTTTCAGTAGCACCAATCATGATATCCTTCTGGACTAACTCTCTCAGATGGACCTTGGAACTAGTGTTTTATGGAGGCTCCAGTCTTTCCTGAAGGGCTGAACTCAGAACGTGCTGCTGCTCTTGTTTGACATCTTGGGCCTTGCCCTTTGTTCTCCCTCAGGGTTCTGTACAACCCTTTAAGAATTTTTGATCTTTTCAGATTCAGTTCCATCAGTATGCTGATGACACCCAACTCTTTCTGTCCATCTAATTCTAAAGAAGCAGTGTCTGGTGTCAGTAATGCACTGAACGAGGCCAAACAGATTAAAGCTCAATCCAGGCAAGACAAAGGTGCTCTCGGTGAGTCAAAGGCAGATCAGGAAGTGAGGCTACAACCTGTGCTGGATATGGTTGCACACCCCATGAATACTCAGCTTCTCAGCACTGGTGTAATCATGAACCTGTCCTTCAATTTGGGTGCCCACATTTTGCTGGTGGTCAGGAGTGTATTTGAACAGTTAAATCTAGTGTTCAAGCCAACAAGGAACAGTGGTTAAGGAGGACGGAAGATGGCTGTCCTAAATATCTGAAAGGCACCAGAAACTGGGAAGCTATCTTAATCCTACACTTTTACTTCATTTTACCTCACAACCTGAGGCAAAAGTGTGATAGCCATATCATAATGGATATCATAAAGGCCAGAACGTTTTTGGTGTTTCAGTAAGGTTTGTGTAACTGGCCTTACCTAACTGTAGCTAACTGACAAGGTGTCAGGATTTAATTATTTACATACTGGCACTTTTCCTGATTTCAAAGGATGTGTCACTTTAATAATTATTTTGGACAAAATTGAAGGGGTGATAATCCATTAATTTATTCCTTGTTTTGTTTTTATTTGATTGCTACCCTGTCTTTATGCCTTTACAAGAACTTAAAGGCAGCCCATGAGTCATATAGAACAGGCCTGCCCAACAGATAGACCGTGGGCTACTGGTAGCCCGTGAAGGGTTCAAAAGTAGCCCACCAGCCATCAATAAGAAAAGTGAAGGTATAAGTTCTACACCCCTCCCTCCCCCATCCCAAGGACCATCACTGCCCCAGCAAAGTTCTGGGTCTGCCATCCCACTGTCTCAGTCAAGCAGGGCAGTTCAAGGGCCATGATGCATTGAAATCTGTTCCCTCCAGAACAGATTAATTGGTTTTCAATGCATTCCTATGGGAAACTGCTGCTCTACTTACAAGAGTTTTTAGTTATGAGTATGTGCTTGGAATGGGTAAAATTCGTAAGTAGAAGTATTAGTGTAGTAGCCCTCAGGCACTTTGGGCTGGAAAAAGTAGACCTTGGCCTGTTCAAAGTTGAACAGCCCTGATATAGAACCACAAATATTAAAATAATCACAAATCTGTTTGGAGGGATCCCCACAGCCTAGACGTAGCCACCAAAAAAGTCCTCCCTCATCTCCTTATGAAGTGGGCCTGTGAGGGTGATGGGATGAAGACTAAAAGAAAGTCATTTCCCCATTTACAGTACAGTGGACCCTTGTATAACAAACAGTTTGTATAACATAAAATCTGTACAGCATAAAAAATTCTGGAGATAGGGGAAATTTGCTTAACAAAATCACCTATGGGGCGCATCCGTAAAACATAAAAATGGTCGCAATTAGGGATTATTCTATTTTTAATGCATCCCTATGGGAAATTTGTATGAAGGAAAATTTGCTTAACAGAATTTCATTTGGAACAAATTAATTCCTTTATACAAGGTACCACTGTATTTTAAAACTGAGGAAGGCTGACACACAGAAATATGATTTCTCAAATAATCTGGACCCATCTAGAGCTGTAGAGGTTAAAATCAGCACCATGAACTGTACCTAGTAACAGATTGGTAGCCAGTGAAGCTGTTATACAGTAATACCCCAGCTCCTGCCAACCTACCAGTTTGAAAGCATGTAAATGCAAGTAGATAAAAAGGCACTTCCATAAAACGCAGGAAGGTAAACAGTGTTCCGTGCACAGAAATGCATTTGGCCATGCTGGCCACATGGCCACGGACTGCTCTTGGGCTTGAAAATGAAGATGAGCACCGCCCCTAGAGTCGGACATGACTAGCACGCACGTGTGTGGGGGAACCTTTACCTTTCCAACCTTGTGCTCATAACCTAATCGGGGATTGGAGTCTAGCTATAGCATCCTGGGCCCAGGTTAAATGTCCACTTTCTAAAGGCAGTTTCCATAAAGAGTGCACTAAAGTAATCCAAGTGGGATGTAACTAAGGCAAAGGTTTTGTCGCATACATGGAAGGAACCTGCCCTTTTATTTTATACTGCATGTGTATGACAGACAGACACCTAGGCAAGAGATTACATGCACACAGAGCAGGCTGGGGGGGGTTTTCATTGCTGCTGAGAACAAATAATGAAACAAAAGAGCTAGCTTCTCATTTATAAGGGAACATCCTTTTTCTCTATGAAATCAGGTTCAGTAGAAGTTCCACAATACCAACATGATGGCTTTCTAGAATTATGGTCTTAATAACTATTAATAAAGTAGCTCAATAGCAATTCCATAAACTGTCATAAAAGTTCCAGCAAATCTTTTAAAGGTGTTAATGAAAGGTCTTGTTCTCTGTTCAGCGTCCTAATATAAAAACATAAATTGTGTAGACACTCATGGGAATGGAAAGAACCTGAATGTAACTGATTTCAAAATTGCGATCAAAATCTTGTAAGGAATTTCAACACTGCAGTCATGTTGGAGGAAAAGCTATAAGAACGGGAATAATCATGAATTATTCCATAGCAAGTTTTCAGCAGACTCATAATTTTATCCTTTATGCAGAGGAAGGTAATTGGCTTTTGAGGCCTTTCTTTAAAATGTTTGAGGAAAAGGGAATTGTACTGGTTTATAAGATTACATTGCAAATCTCTCAGCATGTCGGCCAGAACAGTTTTCCAACTACAATCGGGGAAAATGCCAGTACTGTATATAAATTATTAAAACAACAATCCATTCCCCATCTTTTGACACCTATATACTAAGGACTAAATGCTGAGAAAGGTGCACTGAAGTCTTATGTGGGACAGGTTAAATATGAGTAATATCTGTCCGACTGAAGTGTGTGAGTCTGTGGCATGGTTATCATCCTTTGGCCAGAATGCTATTGCTCTGCCTGCAGACTGTTCCTCAGCTTGTGCAATTTCATGCAGTATCCAGCTTGCTGTTGCACAAGACTGCCCCACTAGTAGTCCTGTGCAACAGCAATGTATGTGACCAAGGAGGTACTGGGCGTTTCCTTGCTCAAGCAAGGATCAGCATGCAAGCAGGCTGAATAAAGAAAACTCTAGCGCTTGGGTGGAGTAATTTGATTTCAACAGAAGAACTGGTAAAATTTGGATCAGCAATGACCTACCTGGATAACCAAGTTTCAGAAATACATCAGCCTTCACCATGAGGTTGCTTTTGCAATGCAACATGATTTTTGGGAAATATGATAAGGAAATTTTATACCAGTGCCTTTTCTGTAATACTGGTAGAAGATTACAGAGCAAATAATTTGAAGCAAACATTTTCTTTATTAATCGAGGCAAGGAAAACATGCATATGTTATGTACCTAAACTGACATTGTGCTGCTTCCTTTGGGGGGGGGGGACCCTCGATAAGCAAGAGAAGTTGGTGGGGAGAATACTTCAGAGAATTGCATCCAGCATTGTTATTACCTGCCAAGCAATCAGGTCTTTGAGTCTGTTTAGCTTCTCCTGATCCTCTGGGTGATCCCTGAAGTACTCATCCGTGAAGAAAGCCTGCAAGCAGAAAACAAATCAGTCGATCTTTCTTTCTAACAGTGGAACACTCAATAGGGTTGTGTTGCGGATACAATCAATCAAAGGATTACTTAACGTTCAAAGCAACCGTTCCAATCCTTACCTTCTCATATTTAGCAAACCCTCCCATAACGGCTGGATCAACAATTCCATTGAGAAGCATGGACAGGGGGTTAATGGCAAGGTTCTCATCACTTTGGTACTGATTAACCATGGCCAAGATCTTCTCGTTTGTCATAGACATTGTTTCAATGGCGTTCTCCAGAGGGCTAATTGTAGTCTATGCGGCCGGGGGGGGGGGAGAGAGATAAAGAATATTGTTTCTTTGATTCTTTGATCTGAAACTTTATTACTTGTACATTAAGTGAATCCTGTATTAATAATGCAGTGGCAATTTGGAAGTTATTTAACATTTTATCAGAATTTCTTACATAAAGTGGGGGAACGAATGAATGTCGTATCACCTATCTCAGGAAAAAGAAAGAATTCATTGCTCATATAATGCTTTATAAAGTCATAGACTGAGATAAAACAGCATTTGGCAGCTATGCCTTGCATTCCTATGGGTTAAGCTATGTAGCCACAATAATCAGAATTCAGCTACGTACCTGTGACATTGCAATAACCTCAAACCAACGCAGGATTCCAGGGAGTTTGTAAGCTGTAACAAAAGATGTTCTCTCGATCCACATAGACTATTAAAAGACAAAAAGAGGGAATATTGCTACATTGAAATATTGTTAGGATGTTAAGCGCTTACAGTAACTGGAATAACAGGAGTGCCTTTCCTGACATCATGTACTATTGTGTAAAAATGAAAAAGCTAAATACGGAAGAGATGGCTTTACAAATCCAATTCTAAGCTATGGCAGTCTTATTCAACTTGCTAACAGAAGGAGGAATCCAAACACTGAAGGGGAAATCATTTAGTAGAATGGACACAGATTAAATTAGAACCAGACTGATAATGGAGTAAAAGGTTTGTCTTTGGCATTATCAACAAATAATTTATGACTCCACCTGGCTTAGATATTATGTAATTACTGGATGAAAAATATATACAAATACTGTAGATAACCCACACAATTTACAAAATGCAAGATGTTCTTTGAAATATGCTTTAAATGTCACACAACAAGAGAGGAATCAGATAAAGTTGAACAGCCAAACCAAATTAAATATATAGAATGTTTACATTTCTGTTGTTCTGATCACCTTTATAATGCTAAGGGCATGCATGTATTTCCTACACAACCACACCTACCCATTTGAGCTTCATCAATCATTTCTGGCTGCAGAAATTAGATTCTGAAGCTTCCCCCTTCACTTGTATATTGGTGATCCAAACCTGATTATTACACAAACTACAATCTTATATATGTTTAGTTGGGAGTACATCACACCACGCCTAGGATACTTGTGAGTAACTATGCTGAGGAAGAGGGGAAGGAGGAAGCAGCAACACATCATGTAAGCAGACATATTTGTTCTAACCCCATATAAATGTAGAAATGGAGGTGGGGAGGCAGGAGGTCCCCTAAGGTAAGTTCAATGTGGCAGCAAGACAGTATAGTAGCAGAGTTGGTAAGGAAGTTGTAGCAGGGCTCAGCTTAATCCTTCCGGGAGCTTCACCAGAGTAAGCAATTTATAATAGAATAGAATAGAAAGAATAACTTTATTGTCATTGTACTTCCGTACCGCCAAATTACCGTATTTTCCATCTTTAAGACACCCCATGTATAACACGACTCACATTTTCCAACCCAAAATTATAGTTTTGCAACCACATGGTTCTCTGCTCAGCTTACTTCCATGCATAAGACAACCATCTATTTTAGTCTAACAATTTTAGACAAAAATATAGTCTTATACAGTGGACCCTTGTATAACAAACAGCTTGTATAACATAAAATTTGTACAACATAAAAAATTCTGGAGATCGGGGAAATTTGCTTAATATAATCACCTATGGGGAGAATCCATACAACATAAAAATGGGATCACTCCATTTTCAATGCATTCCTATGGGAATCTGTATAAAGGAAAATTTGCTTAACATAATTTAATTTGGAATGAATTAATTCCTTTATACAAGGTACCACTGTGCATGAAAAAAAATACTGTAAATGCCATCTCCAATGCACATTTAAGGCACAAAAACATAAAACACTCAGAACACATCCCTCACATCATGTCCCTCACATTCTATTCACTATTGCACAACCCCTGTTGTCACATTAATATTGCACAGAAGAATTCAATATGATAGCAGCTCTGGGATAAAAGCTGTTTTTCAATCTTTTTGTCCTTGTTTTTGTTGTTCTATGCTGTCATGATCAACTTAGGAACAAGGATCTATCAAGAAAACAACAGTAGAGAGAATAAGGCACATGCTTCATCTTCAAGTCTGAATCTTTGCCCTCAAGGAAATACTAGGTGGTATTTCTACATAACTTCCATTTAAAATCTCCTCATAGCATCCCATGAATCCAAAATAAATATGTTCAGCACTTGTTTCCTTCTCACCTTTGATGCAGGCAAAATCTATCCCAGAAGTAGGAGAAGAGACTGGTCCCAAGGTAATTGTTGGCTCTGAAGATACCAGTAATTTAAAGAAGTCACGGTTTTCCTGGGCCATAGAGTGCATCTTTTCACTACACTCAACCCAACTTCTGACACTTGGTACAGCCTGAACCTTCACTATATATCAGCTTTGGAGACATAGTGTATAGTCCTGGACATTTCTACTAATGAGAATACAAAAATACTTACAGCAAATTCATTTTCAGGGTCAACAGATCCTTTCCTGACTGGTCTTGAATAATGAAATCTTTGCACATAGTTAGACTTATAAAAGCTACAAGAAAAAAATAGCAGCATATGAGAAGAATAGTGGCAATTTAGAAGAGGGCAAATAAAAGCAAGAGAAAACTAGCAAAAACATTTTATGAACATATGTCCAACAGGAGGGATGGTACAGTGCAAAAGTACAGAAACATCAAAACAATTTATAAAACACCCAAGAAAATAAAGTGCTGAAGATAATTTAAGCACCAGGTGTTTCTGGAAAAGATATTCCACATATGGGGCACCAGCAATGAAACATCATCCTGTTTCACAGTCACATGCCTTCTTCGGGCAATTTCCACAAAAAACAAACTGACAACTGGGGCAGATGGCGGAATACTGGTATGATGTGATTTTACCCCATTTTACGGCCTTGCTGCCCAGTTTTGTTCTAGCTGATCTTCATAAATTCCTTTTTAAAGGCAAATATTATATTTTCATAAAACATTGCAGGAATCCAAACAAGAGGTTGAAAGGTCATGGATTATTCTTGCTAAACCATCTCAATTCAGGCTTGGGGGGGGTTTGTTTGATATAAAAATCTATGCCAATGTATCATTTTATAGTGATGTCATCTGCCCTTGAAGGGGCAATAAAGGATCATTATTTTCCTCAAGCTAAACAGCTGATCCTTGAGGAGAAGTGGAGCTCCTTCCAGCATATACTAAGACAAATCTCTTGCAAAAATTGTGTTGTCTTACTAAATCTTGTGTTACTGGTTCCCATCTCATCCAGTCCTAAGATCAACTATCTCACTTGTATTTGATAGAAAACCGAGGTACAATGGAAACTGTATGCACAACGAGCAGCAGCTCATCCCACATTTCTGAATGAAACGAGCAGTTTCATGCAGAGGTTGAAAGGCATGTGGGGTAAAATAGACCTTTGTGGAGCCCTACAAGACAACTGCCATAAATATGGGTGGTTCATGGACTCAGTGGGGGATGTACTCCCCCCCCCAAAAAAATAATAATATCAGAGAGAATACTGCATATTTAGTCAAAAGCTACCTTTGGCCATGAAGTGGAGCAATAATTCCCAGATTTTACCATCTGAGATCAGCAACCCAACACTGTATAATGTATCCCTAATATCTATGCAAACAGCCTATCCAAAAAATATGAAGTCTCACTGATAATATTGAAAGCCACTGTGAACTTAGAAATAACTCAAAGAGGCATATTCTCCCACCCCTCTTGTGCCTATGTTTCCTGTCCAAATGACCAAAGACCTGGACAGGATCACAGAAATCAATTTCACCCAACAGCATTTGTTGGCTAAAAACTTCTTGCTTCAGAATCTTGTCCAGGAATGGGATGTAGATGAGTGATCCACGTTTTGTTTTCAACATCTTGGTTTAGATTATTCCCCCCCCCCCAGGAGTTGTATTATTACTGCCTCTTTCCAACAGGGTGATACCAATGCCATCTCTTTAACAGAAATATACAAATTCCAGGACCCAGCCGGCTATAGCTATCCTATTGGATGTGATAAGGCAAGGATGACACAGGCCAAGCATGCAAATAGTTGTTTAGTTTTGACCAGAATGCTCACAATGAGTAACAACAGAAACTCACTCAACATAACTAGACCAGATTCCCCACCTCTGTGTGTGTGTGTGTGTGTGTGTGTGTGTGTGTGTGTGTGTGTGTGTGTGTGTGTGTGTGTGTGTGTGTGTGTGTGTGTGTGTGTGTGTGTGTGTGTGCGTGCGTGCGTGCGTGCGTGCGTGCGTGTGTAGTCCAGTTTGCAGGATTCCCCTCATTGCCTAGAAAAGTCCTGCTGGACAACAGTGTGAAGATGCTATATAAAAGTGACATCCCTTAACTTTTTCACTGAATCTGAAAATAGCTAGTCAGGGGCTCTTAGCCTATGTTTGTTTGGATGTGGTACAATTCTCTCTTTGCCTCCTTTCTAGCCATCATCCCTCTTGCTTCATTGTCTTCAGTCCAAATGTACATTGAAGGAACTGTGCGGGTTCTACAAAGAGGTGGGGGATGTTTAGGGATGACTGGGACATTTGCATACCCCAATGACTGTCTCTGCCAGAGTCTAGCAGAAGCCACTATCTGTCAGGATCAGATCATTTTAACCTATGACTGAATTTAAAGAGTGGGTGGTGAGGATTCAGCATTGGCCTTTGACTTGGCTATGATGACAATTCACTCTACTCACATCCCTTTTCCTTGAATCATATTTGTTCTGAGTGTTCACATAAGGGCAGGACTGAAGGCCACAGAAAGGTCAACAAACTCTCCTCATCTTGATAGCAAGCCTCCAACAGAATAACACAACAGATTTTTTCAAAGATATATATATATTAAAGTTGCACTGTTTGTGATGTGTACATCCTTCTTCTGCCAAAATATTTTAGGTGTTTGTATTATTTAAACAGTGTTTAACCAAGGAGAAAAAGTAGATCAATAGAAAATATGTACATATGCAACTGCATACATACAGAAAAGAGACATGTATGTGCCATGTGTGCCATGCAGAATGAGGCTTCTCTCAGACCACCTCCAGTGAACTCAAAAACTATCAACTGACTCTAGCCACAGCCTGTCAGCCTAGTCCCATGCTTCTCAAGTCTGCTCTGCATACATATTACACATTGTGGCTGGTCATACTGCAGATACTAACTAATAGGAGTAGTTGCCCTTTTGTCTTGAGGACGTGATCAAAGTGCTGTTTTGAATGATAAGAAAAGTTTTCAAACTTAAAAAAAATAGAAAAAAGAGAACAGTGCTACTAATTAGAAGTATTACATCAAAACCAATGAAAGCCAACAATGTTTTCAAAGGTCAAAAGAACATGGAAGCCCATCCACCCATTCTAAATGACAATTTGCTGAAATCTCACTCTGCAGGCGTGGCAGCTTCTGCTCCCAGTCCATCAACTCTCCCTTCCCTGTTTTATTTATTATTTTATAGACACACATAAACCACTATGTTTTATTGTGAGCTGTAAATGACCCGCTAAAGCAGATGATATTTTCCTTGCCATTACGTGTGATACTTCAAGCACTTTGAAGATATAACAAGATCAGCTCTTGTGACAATTCCGTTTACAGTGCAGCAATCTAGACACTCAAATGCAGAGGGTCATAAAACAACAGCAGTTCGTGAAAGGTAGGCAAGTTTTGGGGAAAAGATCTAATTGAAAATGATGCCCAAGTGTCATCAATATTATTTCCTGACACTGCATAGCATAAAAAGGAAAAGAAAAAAGGCTTCAGCAGTTTTAATACTCAGGGCGTCCACAAATGGACAATTATTACACATGTCACTGCTTCTGCTGTATACCTGAGAATGACTTTATTTGTACTTTTTTAAAAAAATGGAAAAACACTCTCCAGCAATTTGATGAACCTATTGGTGGGAGAAATTTGTGAATTTTGGGAGAGGAGACTCCATTCAAGATAGCAAAACAACCAGGCTTCTGTTCCCATAGAAAGAGGTTTTCCCCTTTCTCCCTTAATTGTGTGCAACTATTACTCTACCAAAACTGAATCAGGCCTCATGCCACATAAGTAGTAAAAGGAAATGTTTGCCCTCTTGCCTCACAAAATTTCTGATTCTATGCCCCACTGCTCCCCCACTGCTAACTCCAAAGTAAAAAAAAACTATGGGGAAGATATCAAGATAAATGAATCTAGAGCAGAAAAAAAATCTCAGAGACTATGAAAGAAAATGGAAGCAAAATTTGTCCAAAACTTTGATGCACAACAAGACATCAAAATATAAACAGATTACTCATTGTGGCATCATGGCAGGAAGAAAGGAGATAGAGGCATAAATCAGACAAGTGACAGGCAAGTGTCAGAAGGAAGGGATGTGACTGAAAAGATTAGAGTTTTCAGCTTCCCCAAAGACACAAAGAATCACCCCACGGTCCTAAGAGAACCACTTAAGCTAAGCTGGCTTTGTTGTTAGCAGATTCTTTTCCAAATTTAGCGCTACAGGGTTGCTGCCATCTTCCCATTACTGCACCAATGACTGATGGAGACAAAAGCTCAAAAGGTTCTGTCTAATAGATGACAGCTATTGCATTACATTTGAATTACCATTCCTTTCCTTCAGCTGCATTTGGCAGCATTAGCCAGATCGGTGGTTCAGCAGCAGGTTTTTCTCTTAATGATGAGGGGGAAAATCAACTTAAGCAGGGACAACATGACAGATGGAAGGAGAGGTACAAAGACTTGCATACGCATGTTTTCAAGGTGTCCCTTATTAGGCTGATAATGTGTATGTCTCATGGTAGAACAATCTTTATACTAGTGATTGGATCCAGCTGGGAAAATGCCTAATACTGCTAACATTAAAATCACTTATAAAAAGATTATCTCTTTGCTGTTAATATTTAAAGGACATAGTTGGGGGACTCAAGATGTTATGTCTACAGGGCATCGGGACTCTGAATCTGTATGTGAAGGGAATAATTCTTGTATGATGAAATGTAATGTCATCCTGTGACTCGACTCCCACATCTTCCTGTTCATGAAGGAAGATGGGAGCAGGAAACATTTAATTTCTTGGGGGGAGGGAATTATCCACTGATAATGATGATATAAGCCGTATTATGCAGGTATAGTCACATCAATAGGATTTCAGTGATTCGATGGGTTAGAAATACTTAAATGGTAACTTATTTTAATATGATTATTTTTCGGTACTGCCTTAAAGACACAGTATGATGCTGTAGAATAAGATGAAAAATAAAGTAGAAAGTATCTATAAAGATACAGTAGGACCTCCATATCTGTGTTTTCACTTATCCATGAAAAAATTAAAAATATTAAAAGAATAAAATCCAGAAAAATATTTTTCACACATATTGCCAGAACTGGCCACTAGAGGGACCCAGAGACTGTACTATGATGCTTGTTAGTGACGAATAGCATAGTCCAGTGATGGCGAACCTTTTAGAGACCAAGTGCCCAGACTGCGATTCCAAACCCACTAATTTTTTGCAAAATGCCAATAGACCAGTTTAACTTGAATACAGGTGGCTGTGAAGGGGCGATGTCGGGTGCCCACAGAAAGGGCTCCAAGTGCCACCTTTGGCACCTGTGCCATAGGTTCACCAACCCTGACATACTTTTTCTAGTGGCCAGTCCTAGTAGCACATGTGAAAATAAATCTGCAATTTTTTATTTCTTTTGCCATGTTATATATATAATGTTTGCTATTGGATTACCTAATTCCATATGAACCTACTCAGCAGTTAGGATCTAGCAAGGGTGCCCTCTTGAAACAGCCATCCCTCAAGGAGGTGAGAGGGATGGCTTGTAGACATAGAGGCTTTTGGGCAGCACCCCCAGGCTATGGAATGCCCTCCTGAGTGATATCCACCTGGCACCAATGTTGATGACGTTTCGGCACCAGGTAAAACCCTTCCTGTTCCAGGAGTTTTTTAACTGATACAAAATTTATTTATTTATTTATTTATTTATTTATTTATTTATTTATTTATTTAATAGTATTTTTACCCCACCTTTCTCCTTGGAAAAGGACCCAAGGCGGCTTACAGTAATGAGGGATAATATACGGCCCAATTATTGTGGGGCTTGGTGGCAATTTTAGTGTATTGTATTTTAATGTTTTAATTGCTTTTAAATGTTCATTTTAATTTTGAATTGTAAGGTGCCAAGAGACTCTTGAGTAGTGGGTGGCACATTAATAATAATAATAATAATAATAATAATAATAATAATAATAATAATAATAATAATAATAATAATAATAATAATAATAATAATAATAATAATTGGGGATTGTACCTTTTATAAAACAGGGAGCTTTGAAAGCAAATTATTTGCCACCATAAATTTGATGAAAGGAGAAAGACATGGTCCAATTATTACAGCTCAGTTCATTCCATACACAAACAGTTCCTACATTCCAGCCATGCTGAATGGGTGATTCTTGGAATTATAGCCCACAAACAGTACCTTTTCTGAACACTGTCTTACCCATTAGGTCTCCATTTTCTCTGGAAATGTTAGGTGACAACAGCTCAAAAAAATTGGAAACAATGTGTTTTCCACATCCTTTTGATGCCCTCTACTGATTTTAACTATCCTGATATATGTTGACAGTCCAACTCAGCAAAGTCTAACAAATTCCTTATTGCCCTTGCAGACAATTTCATGGTCCAGAAGGTAGAGGAGGTAACAAGAGGCACAACCATTTTAGATCTGGTCTTAACCAATAAGGAGGACCTTATAAATGGGGTCAAAGTGGTGGGATCTTTAGGTAAAAGTGATCATGCCCTCTTGGAATTTGTTATACAGTTGGAAGGTGAAGCTAAGCATAGTCAGACAGGAATCCTGAACTTTAAGAAAGCCATTTTTGTAAAGTTAGGGAATTATTGGCTGTGATTCCATGGACCGAAACAATGTAAGAAAAGGGATTCCAAGATGCGAGTTCCTTATAAGCAAGATATTAAAGGCACAATCTAAAATTGTTCCAACAAGAAGAAAAATGGGAGAGGTCTAAAGAAACTGCAATGGTTTACTAAATACAAGAAATGGAAAAATGGGGAATGCACGAAAGAGGAATATAAGCAAACAGCTAATATATGCACGGGGATGGTAAAAAAAAAAGCTAAAGCGCAAAATGAACTTAGACTTGCCAGAGAGATTAAAGAGAGTAAAAAGGGGTTCTTTAGTTATGTCCGCAGCAAAAGGAAAAATAAGGAAATGATAGGCTCTCTACATAGCAATGATACTAACAGGAGACAAGGAAAAGGCAGAACTACTCAACACCTTCTTTGCCTCAGTTTCCTCCCAAAAGGAAACATGATATCCACTGGGACAAAGAGTAGATGAGGTAGGATGGGAATTGCAACATAGAATCGGTAGAGAGGTAGTACAGAAACACCTGGAAACATTAAATGAATTTAAGTTTCCTGTGCAAGATAAATTAGACCCAATGATATTAAAAGAACTGGCAGAAGTAATTTCTGAACCATTGGCAATAATCTTTGAGAAGTCCTGGAGAACAGGGGAAGTCCCCATCGATTGGAGAAGGGCTAATGTTGTCCCCATCTTCAAAAAAAAAAAAAAAAGGGGGGGGGGAGGACCCAAATAATTACTGTCCAGTCAGCTTGACTTCAGTTCCTGGCAAGATCCTCGAACAAATTATTAAACAGTCTGTAATTCTTTAACTATGGTAATTAAATTTGCAGATGATACCAAATTGGGCTTTCCCACCATTATACTCTATATAGGGGTTTTATTGCAATTCCAGGGTTCTGGGTCCAGCGCTGTTCAATATATTTATTAATGACTTCTGTCATTACAAGAAGTCAACACAGATTTCTTAAAAACAAGTCATGCCAGACCAATTTGATCTCTGGTAAGGAAGCAAGATAACAAATTTAATAACCTCATGAAGTCGTTAGTCACAAGCATTTTTATATCAACAACAAGAAACATTAATCAAACTTACTTGATGATCTGATCAGGCACTGGTTTATTTTTAAATCGAGGATGCTCTTCCAAAACCGGCTGTACTGTGAAGCACTGTATGTCTAAAACCAAATCAGTTAAGGACATAAGAGTCATCCTTAATTATACTCTGGTACTGGATACAATCAGCCACCTGAAGACCAACAAATCTTCATAAAATAAGTGTAAGATTAAAAGCTGCACAGTCAAGAATATTGGCATCATTATCTGAATACTCAGGTTGTGAAGAATATGTGCCACTTCTCTTGTTCTCACCCAGGATAGGCAGTCTCAACCCCCTATCAATGAGATGAGTGTGGATGCGTTAAGGCAGGATGCTCTTCCAAAACCGGCTGTACTGTGAAGCACTGTATGTCTAAAACCAAATCAGTTATGTCAATTAAGAGTCATACAGTCCCTCAAACTATGGTGGGGGCTAGATGCGCACCCCCCAGGGTCCTGAATCCGGCCCACAGGACCAATTGCAGACCCCCTTTGCAAGCAGGTCAGTCTCTGCAGCTGCTTCTATTGCTGAGGCAGTTCAAAACGATGGGCTATGTCATTTCCCCCACTCCCCCCAGCCATCACCCAGATGATCGGCATGCTGGCTAGTGGGGCAGTTCAAAGTGGAAGGGCCATGGCAAGGTTCCCCAATCCCCCCCCCACCTGCCACCCAGATGGTCTGGGCAGTGGCTGCAGTCAAGCAGGGCAACTTAAAATGGGAGGGCTGCGGCAAGGTCTCCCACTCCCTCCAGGACCCCAAGGTCCTGTCCCTACTCCTCCTCCACCCCGCCCGCCTGCATTTTTGTGTGTGGCCCTGACCTGTGTTATTGTGATTGTGAGGAAGGAAGGGGGCAGGCGGAGGCAGCACCAGCCAGCCTTCCAAGCTGGAGTAGCCACAGCTGTGGACTGACAGAGGGATGGATGGTGGGTGACTGTGGGAGAAAAGGAGCTACTTCCCGCCCACCCAGCCTCCTCTGAGCTGCTGTCTTGCTCCATGGAGCGAGGGAGAGGAGGAAGGAGCCCAGCCATGGCTGAAGACTGAGGCCGCTGCCACCACCATCGGGTTAGAGACCAGTGAGGAGGAGGTGGTGGAGAAAGAAGAGAAGGGAATGGAAGGCCAACAGCGGCCCGGGCCTGGTTCCTGGGAGGCTGGCGGGACTGCATTTGTCCTCAGTTGGTGATGGGTGGGCTGGCGAGCCAACAGAGCACCACAGCCTGGCTGGGTTTGGCCAATAAGTGGCCTGTGGGTGGCTTTGGGCAGGCCTTCCTGTTTCCCCTCCCTCCTTCCTAGTCCTTGCTCCTTCCCTCCCTCCTCACTTGCAGCGCACGAAGACAGTTCGGGCTGGGCCGGGCCAGGCCAAGAGAGGAGGCAGGTTTCTCTCTGGGGTGCAGCAAGGGTGTGATGGCCAGGGCACATGGCCACCCTTGCCACAGCTGCTGCTGCTTAGCCTGAGCTTGCCTGGGCTTCCGCCTCCTTCCTGATGCAAGGAAGGAAGGAAGGAAGGAAGGAAGGAAGGAAGGAAGGAAGGAAGGAAGGAAGGAAGGAAGGAAGGAAGGAAGGAAGAGAGCTACTCCAGTTGCTGCCACTGTAGGAAAAGGAAGAGGCGGAGCAGAGGGATCCCAGTGGCAGCACCTCAGGGCGGTGATACAGAGCAGAAGGCATTGCTGGGGCCATGGAGATGCACTGATCATGGGCCAATCATGGGGGGCTCCTCCCACTTGCCTCTCCCTGCCCCCTTTTTCCATGTCGGCCTTTTTTTGTGGGGGGACTGTGGTCCGGCCCCCAGTGGTGTCTGGGGGATGGTGGACCAGCCCGCTGTTTGAAAACTTTGAGGACCCCTGCTTTAAGGGGTTGCTGTTTCTGCATTTTGCATAAAATTACTGTCTTCTCTCTGTGTGAAGCTAAGTACACAGAAAATCAAGAACAGAAAGACAAGCTGATTAATCACAACAAGGCAAGCAACCCACCCAATGAGTCTAATATTTAAATGCCGCCATCTCACATGTTACTTACTGGCCAGGGCATCTGTCAAAGACAGATTTGTAATTTTTAGCATAATTCTTGGGTCTTCTGAATCATGTGGTATTGTTTAGATTTCAGCATTCATACATGTATTTTATGTGTCACCTGTGAATCAATGTTTTCTCTCTCAAAGGTACTTTGACTATTCCAAACATCATTTCTCTCTGTCCAGTTGCTCGTACATACTACCTTTTCTGAGCCTTTTAATGCTTTATTTATTGTACTGTACATGCTACTTTTCTCCCTAAGGGAAACCCAAGGCAGCTCCAGGTTAATTAAAACAATACAATGAGTACAGTTAAAAACTCTGCAAGATATAATGTTAACAGCATTTAAACCAATAAGAATATTAAAAGTCACAATTCAAAACCACTTGAAAACATGCTCACTAATTAAGTAAAGGGAGCACCCTATAATAACTTTTATCTGATCAACTCCATTATAAGTCTGTTACAAGACTGTTTAAATGGGAAGGCCTTTGCCTCCTAGCAGAAGGACAACGGGAATGGGGCCAACCAGCTTCCCAGAACAGCACATTCAACAGCCTGGAAGCAGACACTGAAAAGGTTCTCACCAAACTAGTATTTAAATATAACACTGACCAAACCAAGAAAAGGGCCTCGCCAGAAGAGGTTAGGACTAGGAGGGAATAATTCTTATCCGTTTCATCACTACGGTGGACACCGGAAACCCTTTAACAACTACCATTTTTCCTTAACACCATTACTCTTGGTTTCCAAGGTGGTTAGACAGATGTTTTCTTCCATTGTTTTTCATTCTAAGCAACTTGTTTTAGTACCAGAAAATTCTACTAAGATTTTAATTTTAAAAAAACAGTGGCATGCTGTTGATGCAGATAGCAGTGGCTTCCTCCACCCATGTGAGTTTAAACTGTGGATGGATGATGACTAATGTGATACAAGGATGAAATAGATGAAAACCTTGAAAATTTTATTTTTTGAACTACAATGCTCCAGCCTCCGTGGTAAGTGGCTGTGCTAGTTGGGCCATTCTGGAAGTGATACTTTAGAAAGCATAATTCTTGATAGCAGCATACCAGTTCTGGGTAGGAGCATATCAGCCCCCTCCCCATTTTGGCGCCCTAGGCAACTGCCTAGTTCACCTTAATGGACGCGCCGGCCCTGGATGCATCCCAGTTTGATTCCACCACTGATGCCAAGTGGTGAAGAAAATGGTCAGTGCCTGGACAAGGGCTTGCAGGGAAACTTCTGGGAGCTGCTCTGAGCTTTCTAGAGAAAGAACCAAATCTCTGTAGGTGGTATGAATGTATCTATTTTGATAGGAGCCCCTGGCAGCTTATGATTGTTGAATACATTGCAAGATTAATGAGTGGCTAATTTCCATACAAGTGTCCTATATGAGTTTGATAACATATAAAGTGTTCTAAAGGTTATATATTGAATCCTTTAAGGGGAGGGGAGTCATGCCTCCCTGTTGTTGAGTGGAAATGGTGCAGGATGCTATATGAATAAAAACAGAAACCGTGTTTGTTGTTGTTATTGAAATAGCCCTTCAAAATTACACCCTACAGGTAAGAAATGCCGGCCTGGTTTTGAAAAGGTCGACATATGCCTGTGCGACAGTTTCCTTACCCAGAATACAAAACTCAGGAGAAAGAGAAGGTGAAAGGGTCAGCAAAGAAGAAGATGAGCTTGGTCCTAAAGTGCTTTTAGCTTGAGTGTTGGGGCCAGAGAAATGGAAGCAGGGATGATGTTTTGACAAGCTGTTATAAAACATTCCCATAGAAGAAAGGGTTATGGGGTTTTTTCAAGATTCCCTTTGTCTGCTTTATAAGGAGAGCCTGGCTTTTAAAAGCCATGCTCCAAAAAAAGCTTAACATATAGAAATAATATCTCAGCACTCTGTTGCATGTTTTCCTATCAAACAAACAGGTAAAAAGCAATACATATTGGCCAGGAGCCCCTTGGTGTTTGCATGAGGTTGGCATAGCTTATCATAGGTAACAGCCATTAATTGACAAGGTGACTGGATATGTTTCAACTGCATGCTTGATTGTGCAACCAAGATGCACGATGTCTTTTAGCCCCAATTAGGTGCTTCAAGATACGCAAAACATATGGAATACCAAAAGGATCCTGATCATTATACCACTTGCACACAAGGAGAAAACAACCAAAACAGGTGTTATTAAGAAAGTTTCAGACAGCCTGGGCCTTGAATACTCCAGGAGGCATCTACATCCTCATGTTCTATTCTGCTTACCTTGTATCAAAGAGGAAACCGTCCTCTATGTCCCTTGTTTGCACTGAATTCTGCTAGGCTACAGAACAGGGTCTCTGAGGATTTTGTGGCATCCATATTGTTCCAAGCTCCACTAGGAGAAATGTCCTCTCCTATTTACTGATGATAGTACCTCATCAAGTTACATTCAGGAAGGCACCCCTAAGCTACCCAATCATATGCTTTATTTTATACCACTTCTCTTGATATTGTCGAGTTGCTCTCATGGCTTTTCTTTTCTGGCAGCCATGTATGTATGTATGATATGATATGATATGATATGATATGATATGATATGATATGATATGATTGATATGATATGATATGATATGTTAAGAGCAGGAAAAAATAAGAATAATCTTATAAATGTAGAAATGGAAAGGATCCTATGAATCCAAGTCTAGCATCTGTCAATTAAGCATGGGGGGAAACAAACACACATCACACACACACACGCACACGCACACACACACACACACACACACACACACACACACACAGAGAGAGAGAGAGAGAGAGAGAGAGAGAGAGAGAGAGAGTATGCACACATATATATTGTCACACGCACACACGCACACACGTACATTGAGAGTATGCACACATATATATTGTCAGTGTCATGGTAGGGTGGATGGGAATCTCATGGGGTAATAAATTGCTTTCTAACTCTGTCACTGAGTCCTAAATACTCTGGTACTTAAGTATCTGATTAAAGTCTTAATCTGTTATTATGTTGTGAGATATATATGGGCCAGGACATCTGGTCAACAAGAACTTGGTACGTAGTAATATGCAAATATTTTGGGGAGGAGCGAATTCGGATGTTTTATTGATTCATTTGGCCGTGAAGAACATAATGATGGAATGGTAGACCTTATCCTCAGAACCTTCACCAGGCACAGCTACAGTTTGACAGCTGTTCCATGTAAGCCCTTAAGGAAGAACTCTTCATCATTCTGTCAAACACTTTGTGTGAAGCTGCAGATGGACAGTAGTATTTTGGAGTGCTAAAAATGCACGAGAAAAACACGTCTGCCTGCTTATCTCACAATCACCTCTGGCTAGAGGGCAGATGCTCTGTATGTACAGGCTCCCAAGTTCAGGCACCAGAATCTCTGGTTACAGTAGGCACAGCATCTCTGTGAGATTTCAGAGTTCACTTGGACTCCAACTCCCATCAGTCCCCCTAAGGATTTTATCACAATGACAGGCAAATGAGAGCAAAGTATGTTTTTGTGTGTGTGTTTTTCTCCTTTACTTTTTTTGCAACAAGATCCCCCAATAAACAACATTTATCATAGACCGTTGCATAAACGTACGTACATGGACGTATGTTGTGTATTGCACAGTATATTGTGCAAAAGACATAGAACAGGCCTTTTTCTTCAGCAGATGTGTTCTAAAATGTGTTTATTTGAGTTGATTGGAAATTTCTGAGCAGGCATGACCAACTAACAGTTTAATTTAATTTAATTTAATTTAATTTAATGTATTATTATTATTATTATTATTATTATTATTATTATTATTATTATTATTATTATTATTATTATTATTATTATTATTATTATCATCATCATCATCATCATCATCATCATCATCATCATCACATAGCAGACAAGATAACTACGCTGGATTTTGTATTACAAATCACTAGTTGAATGCTTCCCAAGCGTTTAGGACTATGTGATGTATTGGCAAATTATGTGAGCAGATCCCAGTAAGGTGGCATTCTGCAGCTGACTGATGGTGACTTTGTCAACTCCAATTTCTTATAAATACTTGCTTGCTTAGCTCTTTTATTATTATTATTATTATTATTATTATTATTATTATTATTATTATTATTATTATTATTATTATTATTATTATTATTATTATTATTATTATTAATAATAATAATAATAATAATAATAATAATAATAATAATAATAATAATAATAATAATAATAATAATAATAATAATAATAGAGATGGGCACGAATAAAAAATGGCATTTCATTTGTCGTTTGTCGTTGAGAGGTCTGTTTCGATTCGTTTCCGTTTTTTGCGAATTTTTTGAAAAATTTTTGTTTCTGTTTTCTGTTTGTCACTTGTCTTTTCTACCCGCTTTTTGCGCTATTTTTAAAGCATTTCCGGGGGCTGCCAGAGCTTTTTATGCCCTCTGTGGCTGCCAGACCTGCCCAGTCTGCAACCTGGGCATGCTATTGATTGAAGTTGTCCAGTAATTTACATGATCCCATCACATGGCTTGCCTCCATGTTGTGGTTAGAGTGGCGACATCCATTTTGTCATCCTTAAAGGGAAAAGAAAAATACACCGCGATGGGAGAAGACAAAAACAAACATTTTAAGGACCGCAACCCCCTGGTAGGTAATAATTTCAAATAATTATCACATTATCGCTGCATTTTTATGGATATCCAGGGCGTTTTAATACCCAAGAAATCAATATTAGGCATCTGGGAGCCATTTTGGGTCGATGTCCCCTAATTCCTCTTAAAAGAAAAAAATACAGCGATCTGAGAAAAGAAATAAATGCATGTTTTAAGGCCCCCACCCCCCCGTAGGTATTATCAGGCAGTATAAATAATTATCGCTGCGTTTTTATGGATGTCCAGGGCGTTTTTTAACATTTAAAACAGCTCAATTTCATTTCACGCCGCCAGTAACGGAAACGAAACGTACGAACAAAATCTTCGTGGTTCTGTTCATTTCGTTTCATTTTCATCACAATTTTTGTTTGTCGTTTCGTTACGTAACGGAAACGACAAACGGTAACGGAAACGAAAAAATGTACGTTTCATGCCCATCTGTTGTTGTTGTTGTTGTTGTTGTTGTTGTTGTTGTTGTTGATGATGATGATGATGATGATGATGATGATGATGATGATGATGATGATGATGTGTCTTCAAATGTTACACCACTTGTCTTGTTCCAGGACAGAATTTCCGTCAATGTGTGCTTCTCTGTCAAGATTTCTGCAACCTGCAATAATGTCTCTGTAGCAGTCACTAAATCTATTTATGTTTGCTTCTAAGAAGCAAAGCACACAAACACATGATGAGCACAGAAAGACTGGTTAATTGTTTAAGCAATGAGGAGAACTGGTCATCTGATACTCCCCCAAAATCCAAAGAAAAAGGTAGCAGCAATTTTTAGGAGTTTTGACTAATTTATGCAAATTATGCAAGATCCACAACTTGTATCTAAAACATCACATTCAATGCCTATGTACATCTACCATTCTTTTTTTTGAAAAGTGAAGCATGCATACACACATGCATGTAGGCGCACGCACACACACAGCAAGCATAGATGATTAAACTGATTGTTTTAAAGTGTGTAAGCAACATACTTTATGATGCTTTTGATTCAGAAAAAAACCATAGAAGGCAGCAGTCACTGTAACAGTGCAAGCAGATGTGAATGAATGTTCATGCAGACTTTTTCGAAATAAATTTCTAGTTGAAATCCTGAAATGTTGCACCATTACCATAAGGTGTAACTTTTCCAAATGACCTGAATACTGGCATTGACCAGATTTTCGGACCATTTGCCTTCAAAAGTTCCGCTTTTTGCATAGCAGTGCAACAGAATTCTAGCCTCTCTGTGTTTCTAGGCACTTATGAATGCAGGATACATTTAACTTTTATCTAAAGAAAATAGAAATTTAATGGAACCTAAATTTTCAGATTTACCTATCTCTATCTCCACTTAATGTGGGACCTGATTTATTCAAAAAAAGTCTGGTAGATGGTCCATCTCTTAATGTTGATTTGCTACATTTATCAGAAAATCTAAGCCGTTTCCTGAGCAATGCTGCTAAAGCCAAGATTTTTAATAGATGTAAAACTGAAAGGGAAGACCACGACACATGCAAGTCACAGTGGTGGAATAGTCAACCCAAAAGAGGCACACCAAGAAAAGCAAGAATATCTGTGCAGCATTTTCAATGACATGTTCATGACTACAAGGAAGCATTGGCCTTTAGAAAAGAACATCTATATTAAACACTGGAGATTCCTGAACTACGTAAGTAGAAGTGAAATTACTGTGGTTGCTATTGACTGTAAAAAGAACCACAATGAAGTACATCTAGGCAAGTATGCTTGCATGAGACATACATTTGCAAATATATTTTAGTTTGCTCTATATGCTATACATTTCCATGTACAGTGATGCCTTGAATTACAGATGCCTTGAACAATGAAAAACTTGAATTACTAAAGGAAATCTGCTGGTACAGGGTAATTTTAAATTACGAAGGAAAGGCAGGGTTTTTTTTTAATTAATGAAAAATTTCAATTAATCATTTTTCAAGGCATTTGTAGGGGAAGTATTTTCCAACCCAGCAAAGCAGGGGAAGAGCTTCCCCTGCTTTACTGGGTTGCCAGAAAACACCCTCAACTAACTGTCAACATCAGCTGTATGGCGGTGGTTAGCAGTGGCCAGAGGCATCACTCCTGCCACCCAGACTTGCTACAGCCATTTGGCTGATGTCAGACTGGAGGGCAAAAGTGAAGTGTTGCCCCCTCCCCCACCATACAGCTGATTTTGACAGCTCCAGCCAGGTGAGAGTTGGATGGGTGGTGCCTGGCTTGGAACAGGGGAGCGGAGCAGGTTTTTCAATTTCATGCCATAGGCTGAGGGTGATGCTGTGGCACAAAATTCAAAAGTCTGTTCTGTTCTCCCACTCTCAACTGGCTGCCCTTAAGATTTAGTGAGGAGCAAAGTCGGGTGGCTGGTTATGAAGCCTTTCTTGTGTTTTAAGACTTTGCAATAAGCCACCCGCTTTTGATCCCCGCCAAACCTTAAGGGCAGCCAGTTGAGAGTGGGAGAGCAGAGCAGGTTTTTGAATTTCACACCGCAGCAGCACCCTCACTGCAGTGGTGCATAATTGAAAAAACTGTTCCACTCTCCCATTCCGAGACAGGCACCAACTGCTGTCCCTTGCCTGGCTGAAAGTGGAAGGACCTGATCTTGCCAAGTTATCAAAATGAGCTGTATGGTGGTGGGGAGGGGGGCAATGCTTCACTCTTGCCCTCCAGTCTGGCTTCAGCCAAATGGCTGCAGTGAGAGTGGGCAGCAGGAGTAAAGCCGCTGGCCGCCAGTCACCACCACCACACAGCTGATGTTGACAGCCCATTGAGGTGGTTTCCAAGAAATCCAGCAAAGCAGGGGAAGCTTTTTCCCTGCTTTGCTGGGTTAGGACAGGCTTCCCATAGGAACGCATTGAAACCCTATTGTAATCTGTTCCCTTCAGAACGGATTAATTGGTCTTCAATGCATTTCCATGGGAAACTGCATTTTGAACTACGAAAATTTTGAATTATGAAAGATCCGCTGAAACAGATTAATTTTGTAATTCATGGCATCACTGCATACATAAGTTTTATAAACACATCTCAAAGTATAACACATGAAGTGAACTTAATACCACAGTGTTTAGATACTGCTGGCTGTGTATACGTATACAATTCAGAACTGGATTGACTCTATGGGTTGAGGTGAATCTATATTGGAATTCCCATTCAATAGGGACCACATAAACTGAGGCCAACCGGTCATCCACCTGAGGGTTTTCCTTCTTATAATGGCACCTCGTTTCAGATTCCCACTTCCAGGAGGTTTCCAGAAGTGTGACTCTACTTGAAGGTGGCAGTGTGCCTATAGAGAAACCCCCCTTTTTGTCATCACCATAGCAAATTTAACACTTCAGGCAGAGCATCTAGAGATGCAAAAATGGATGGAAGGACCTTGCATGCGGATTACAAGTTTCCTGTTTCCTGATGTAAATGACAAGGCATTTTTTACACAAGGATACATTGACAAGCAGAATTTTTGAGATTCTCTCCAGGGGGTGCAGTGGTAGTCATTTTTTCTGCATTTGGGAAATGGCTCATCAATTGTGCTTGAAAATCTTCTCTCCGTTCATATTCCTTGCCACGGTAGATGAACATTTTGTTCTGTAGGAAATATTGACACAACTTCTGAAAAATGCAAAACTGTGTGGTTGTTTGCTGAAAGTATCTCTGTCACACATGAAAGTATCATTTACTCTCTGCATTTTAAGAGCTGTGAATGGTTTAAAGCAGGGCTGTCCAACTTTGAACAGGCCAAGATCTACTTTTTCTGGCCCAAAGTGCCTGAGGGCTACTACACTAATACCTTTACTTATGAATTTTATCCATTCCAAGCACATGCTTGTAAGTAAACAAAAATGTAAGTAGAGCAGCAGTTTCCCATAGGAATGCATTGAAATCCGTTCCCTCTGGAATGGATAGATTTTCAGTGCATTCCTATGGGAAGCCTGACCATGCACATGCTTCCCTTGCACCCACTTGATCATCTGGCCAGTGGAGGGAACAGGGGACCACACCATGGCCCTTGAACTGCCCCGCTCGGCTGAGACAGTGGGCTGGCAGACCCAGAACTTTGCTGGGGCAGTGGTGGCCCTTGGGATGGGGGAGGGAGTGGTGGAGAACTTATCCCCTCACTTTTTAAATGGTGGCTGGTGGGCTACTTTTGAACCCTTCGCGGGCTACTGGTATCCTGCGGTCTACTTGTTGGGCAGGCCTGGTTTAAAGTAATGCTCAGCAACTAGTTAGGTGGGTAGACTATTTTGGACTTGAAAGAGAGAATCCCTGTCATTCACTAAACTAGGAACTAAGTCTAGGAATTCATTTATCGTGACTCAGTTTTCATTCCCACACCACTCTCTCATATGAGTTAGTATTTGAGGTACAGTGACTACATCTGAACGGGCTAGATTCGATCCTGCAATCATATACAGTACCTTAGTAGAAGAAGTTTTAAGGTATACGTAGCAAAAATAAATATGGAAAGATTAGTTAGACACAAATGCTGTCAGTTTTCCTATGAAAATAAAACAATAAAAATTTCAAACTTGAATGGAAGTATAAGAGATAAGATATTCATTAGATTTCTTGTTTCATTCCCTGCCCTATTAGTAATTCTGTGTTTGTTGCTCCTTCATATCTTTTTCACCCCTTAATTTTATCTGTCCTGAACAAAAATCCAGAACACTCCTTCATCACTCTATTACTACCACTATAAGCCTCTTGTAACTTGGAAAGCAAGAGGAACAGAGAACACCATGAATCAAATTTATTTCAGAAAACGTGACAGTCCTTATTCTTCCAAATGACACTTCACGTAGCTGCAAGAGAGCAATCCTATGCATTGCAGAATTATATGAAGATAAATCTCTCCCTAACTGAGTAACTCCATTTTCAATGACAAATATTATTGTTCTGTAGGACTAGGGCACATAGTTATTAAAGTCAAAGCACACCAAGTAAATGTGTTTACCCTTAGGAATGTAGGAAACCCTTGGCCATAATATCCAACAGCAAAGTAATCTGGTTTAGGCCTCAGAATTTTCATGATGTTTTCATAGAATTTTGCTTGCTGAATCTGAAAGCAAACAAAGTATCAAAAGACTCAGAAACTGGACTACATGATAAACAAATGACATCATGTTTTCAAAAATGGAGTTGTGATTTGGACCATGTTCTTAGGCTTTTGCATATTATTTATTTGCAGGCTAGTGCACTTTCAAAAAAAAAAAACATTCTAGCTCTCTTCTATCTGGAAGTTGAGTCATGGCTACTGGTCTTTTTCTTGAGAGACAGAAACGTTTTGCTGTTCATCCAAACAGCTTCATCAGTTTAAAACTGATGAAGCTGTTTGGATGAGCAGCTAAACGTTTCTGTCTCTCAAGAAAAAGGAGTCCTGTAGCCATGACTCAACTTCCAAATAAACTCACCTGGATGACTAAGAATCTTCACAGACATATAGCTCTCTTCTACAACCTCTTATAACACGTTCCAAAACACAAGGAAAAAAAGAAAATGCAAATACCACTTTGCTTTTCTTGGGACATTTAATAACATCTACTACATACATTCCAATTCAAAGTGTGTAAGAGACTATAGCCAGGAAGAGCCTATTGTCATTGGCAGCATTGGCAGGCGACCTTGCTACTGCACGCTGAGCTGCAGTTCCTGAAGTACTGAATAACCCAGTGCTCCCCTTACATGGGTGAATTGATCTGCATTTAATTAAATCTCATAAATCTAACCATTCTTTCTATTCCAAATCAGAAACCGAGCCACAAACATGATATAAAAGAAACCTGAAGTCACAAGCAAGAGAGCATGTGTAAGTTGTCTTGGAGAGGCACATTCTTACCAGATTCTGGCTGAGAACCTCATAATCAAAAATTTCCATTTCGTATTGCTCCGCCAGTTCTTTGCACAGGGATATTGCTTCCTCCCACATCTAAAGCACAAGAGGATGTTCATAAGTATAATTACATATTATAACCTCAGAAAAATAAATGATATTGTCAGTCATCATGGAGAACAGGGGGAGGGGGACGGGGTGAAATCTATTTGAGACGGCAAAAGAAGCAAGAGTCTTATGGCACCCTTAAGATAGCAGGCTTTAGCTGGAATAAGATCTTGTGCATTTGATGAAGTGGAATAGGGATATGACTCATGCATTCTTTTGCTTCAGGAGAGGAAAAGAGAAAAACCCCTCCCCTCCACACACACAGTTGCATATATTTTTTTGTGTGAAATCTTCCTTCCCCTTCCCTGAGAAACTGCAGAGGAGATCTCACAGGGTTCCTCAGACATACAGTCCTGTCATTTTGGAAAGAACACCAAGCTGCACAGGACTGTTATGACTGCTATGCAGAATGGCATCTTTCCTGTGCAGGATTCTCTTGTCAAGGCATCAAATTGCACAAGGTTCGGTAATTTCCTGCACAGAACAGAGGCAAAGGACAAAGATAAAGGAGAGAAAGTGTCATTTTCAGTGGGAGACAGGAAATCTCACAGGTGCATGGACTGCTGACGAGGCACTCCCTGCACTTGTAAAATTGTAGAGACAAATAACTTTTCAGAACATCATTCCATTCCTCCAATAATACACACATGCCTGTGTCAAATAAGTCTTTCAGGTGCCACAAGGCTGTTATTTTGACAAGGCATTGAACTATAAGCCAATTTGTTGGTTTGTTTATTTTTTTCCCAAAGCTCTAAGAACATTGTCAGTGTTGGTAGAAATGTTTATACTGATCCCATATTTTTTTAGACCCTGCTGTTGCTTTTCTAAGAGTAATATACCTGGGTATGTTAAAGCACAGTTTGCAGTCACCTTGCTGGCCAGGAGCCCTTGAGGGGGAAATGAGTTTGCAGAGCTCAAGCACAGCTGAAGAATTCTGACTCATGTCATACTCATCTCTGTTCAGAAGTTGTACAGTGTAGGTTAAGGTGATGACACCAGAATTTCAACTCATAGCAGAACTATTTCTGAGAGAAGACTTATGACCCCTGTGCCAGCTTCAGGAGGTATACAGGAGTGCATACACAATTCCTTGTGACAACTGATCAGCATTTATTCATAATCGGAACATACAAACTGATGTATCCTATAAAAGATACTATGGGAGGACTTCGTCCTTCCTCAGCTCTTGCTATTCTTAGTGTCAAACTAAACTGAGTCAATAAACCATGTCTACTTCCTAATAGATTAAACTCACTAGTACATAAACTTATGTTTATATTTTAAAAATCCCTTTTACGAAAAGGACATCCTGCACCTATGGCACTTTCTCCAGAAAACATCTACAAATCTCCCATTTCCCTTCGGTGCCTGATACTGCTGTTTATGTACATGTACAATGAATCTGTTCCACATTTCCCTGTACAGGACACAAGCTACACTTTCTGAAAAGCAGAATTCCAAAATGCTATCACAAAATCACAGTGCCTTTTGAAATATTGCCACAGCTAAATGGGAGAGGTCAGTTGCACAAGACAGAATTATTTCTGCTCAAACAGAGGATAAACACATCTTTTGAGAGCAGCCCTTAAAATCTCTAGTGACTTCATCCAAATTCTAATGAATGAAAACGGATGTCTTTTAGAACAGACAAAAGCTACTTCAACCACTATGCTCAAAATGTGACTGATCAAAGTTCACATGGCTTCATATGTCACCATGCAAAATCTACCCTGTTGGTCAGATATCAACACATAATTTGTGTATTGCTGGAATCTAGCAAGGGAATACAGCTATTGTATACTCTTGACCAATGGAACCCTATGCACAGGGGGTGGAGCCCCTACCCAGTGTTTTGGTAAATTGCTTCTGTCAGGGATGGTTGTCCTATTCCACCAAGCACAAGGCTTCAGGAAGGATACACCTGGGGTGTTTCCGAGAAAGGGAAACCTGCCTAGGCAGCCAGATCAGCCAAATCAACCCTGGTGATCAATGTCTCAGCCACATCACCCCCCCCCACACACACATCCATGAAACTGCATGAATCACAGCAATGAATCATAGCTCCCATTGCCACCATCATTGCAGACAGCAGCCTGAGACAGCCAGGCTTCTTTTTTTTTTTAAGACAGGAACACAGCCTTTTTAAAAGAGGCTGCCACAGGTAGCACACCCAGCTTTCAGAAGGGAAGCCAGGCCACTGTCTCTAAAGATGGTGGCCGTGGCAGTTATAAGGTAGGAAGGTGAGGGATGGAGGTGGGGGAGGGGGGCAGACTGTCTTTTTTTAAAGACCACCCAGTGGCTGGTTTAAAAGGGGGGGCTGACTAGTGGTCAAACCAATTGGTGGTTTGTCAGGGAAAAGGTCAGAAATTCATTGCTTGTTGTTTGTAAGTTATTTATAATTCATGAACTGCTTTTCCCTGATGCATCTTTGAACTATGGAGCTGGAAGAGACCTGATGGGTCATTGAGTCTAGTCTCTCGCAAGGAGGCATGGCGGGGAATTGAACTTCCAATCTTGGGCTTTGCTTCCAGATAACAAATTCAGGAGATGTCTTTGATAATGAGAGAAGTTCTGGATTGTGATGTGACCTGAAATCAAAAGTCATTTAAAAACAAATACAACTACCTTTCCCTTGTCAAAGTACTCTATGATCATCTCATACAAGTGCTCTTTCAGATGCCGATGTGTTTGCGAACTCTGAAATTCCGTTTGCATGACTTGAGGAGTGCACTGCTCATCAGACCACTGAGGAGTAAGAGAAAAAGACACAACATTACATTCGCACATAGAAGAAACAAATAAACTTGGGGAAAGATATGAGCTCTATACCCCTTCATTTCAATATAGAGGCTCTTCTAGCCTCTTGCTGCATGAAGATAATCCAACTGAACTAAACAAAATCCTATGGGGAAAACCACTTGGGGGCACAATTGGAACTAGGACAACAGAAGGTGGGGGTAAAAACTGAGCATCTATTCCCTACTCTCAGGTCTTCCCACATGAGCTGTTTTCCAATATTTTTAAGCACCAGAGACTTGCAGTAGGTCTTTATGCAAGAGTGTATAATTACCCCTGAGAGAAATTTCAAAATGTCAGCAGCTTTACATGATCTCAACCAGGAATTCAAGTTGATGAGTTAATACAGCAGCATGTGCCAGAAGGCCAGACTAAAGGGAGGATGTTTCAGGGAAGCTGTCAGAAGCACCACCACTGGCAGCATTGTACTGCTAAACCTTTAAAAGTTTGAGGTACAGCTAGCTTTTCCCTACCTTTAAAGTTATGAAAACATGAAGCCTGTTACTGATAGGTACGGTGCTATAAAACATAGTTCTCCAAGTCACTAAAATATTGGTGCAACGAGGGCCTTCCCTATGTGCTTTGACCTATCAGTAAAGGAAGAAGACAAAAAGTGTGCAAATGAACCTTCCAATCCTTACTCAAATATTTGTTGGTAATAGGAGATTAGGAACAGTCAGGGGCCTGTTATGCCATGAGGAATCTCTTTATGCCAGCAGAAATACTTTGGTGCTGGTAAAAGTCTATTCTGTCAGAAGCCCCTTCCCAAGATCTGTTGGCAAATCTTAGCTCAGAGAAAGAGCAATGGGGCAGAACCAGATCTAAAGCTCCCCTCACAAAGGGACATGAACATTCTACTGGCAGAAGGTTGGGTCAAGGTGAAGAACCCTTTGCTGCCAATGGTTAGGATTCTGCACAGCTTCAGCTCACCTGCTGTCCAGCTCAGTTGGCCTTCAGCCATTTTGGCCAGTTGGGAATGCATTCAAAAGGTCAAGGCTAACAAAGTATCACAGCTTGAAATGTTTCTTACCAGGGTCCCAGTGACTGATGCATCTTTTAGGATAATCTATTCCATTCTACTTCTTACCTAGTTTTTAAAATCTGGCCATCTAGCACTCATAGTTGTAGACACTGAGTGTCCTGTGAATACACTCGGTGGACTGTTTGGGATCTGTTTCTACTTCAGCAACCCACAGGGCTCACCAATTATGTTCTTTTATTTCTCACAACCCTTTTCCCGCCCTATATACTTGCAGCTCCAGCTATTCAACCAAGAATAAGCCACTTACTTTCAGAAGTGAAGCATGCAGCAGAAGAGTATACGCAGCTTCTGTGTAGTTCTCACAGTCCAAATGAAGGTCTCTAAGTTTATACAAGTACCTATTAAAAGACAAAGCAAGGAAAGGAGGGAAGACAAAATGAGATATGCTCTGACTTCAGAATTGCTTTGAGTTAATAATGATGTTTTATCACCTACCAAATAAACAGAACTGCCTCCATTAAAACCTCAAGTGAGTCCCACATTAAGATTTATCTATCTATCTATCTATCTATCTATCTATCTATCTATCTATCTATCTATCTATCTATCTATCTATCTATCTATCTATCTATCTATCTCCCATTCCCATAGATCCAGTATCTGTGTCAGCTCACCATGACAGTGACTCTCCAGAGCAACTGTAGCATTTGCCACCCCTCCTGGCACCCTGCCATCTATGTTGACTGTCACACTGGATTTTAGTGGCCAACCCCACTAAAAGCACAGTTATATTGCAAGTTCTGAACATATAAGGACATGCTAAACATCTACTATGCCTTGACCAATCTACCTGCACCACTACTACATATCTTTGAAAGACACTAATTGGACTGATAGAATGTATAAAAGTGAGCAAATTCTATGAACAATTGACCTCCAAGCAGTAATCAACCGCCCCGCTCAGCTCTTGAAAACCAAATGATTAGGCTTCCCTTATTGAGTCAATCTAGAACCAATTTGCTACTGATGTCTAAGAATTATTATTATTACTGCTCTCCATTTTTCCTAGCATTGTTGTCTTTTCCAGTGAGTCTTGAATTTTCTTCCCATGTTATTACTTAAAACTACACAACCTTCTTTGAAGTGGAATAAGCTAGACATTTAATTTGGTTCTACAAATGAAATACCACACAGGGGGACAATTGTAGCTAATGAATACACACGGTGGATTCAGGTTGAAGAGACGTGAGAAATGTGTTATAAGATCTGGCTGAGCCCTGGAAAATAATGAACTACAAGTGAATGGTGTGTTTTTATATTTGCTCTGGTTCCATGTAGTATCCTGAAGTCTATGTGAGGGAAACCAACCTCCAAGACCAACAATGTCAGCAGAACAATTCATCATACCTTATATACATCTCTTCACGATTAATTTCCTTGTAGAAATTCTGAGAAAGGAAAATGGATAAAATCTGATTATTTTTACACAAAAAAGCTTAATTGTGGAAGGGGACATTCAGCAAATTTCATTAAAAGCATGCAACGTTCAACTCTGTGAATCACTTCCATTACTCTTGATGACTAAAATTCCAGTCCTTTTGTTTAGCTATGGGCTATTTCTACTCTACATCCAATTAAATCCAGTACAAATACAATTATCTGCAATGCACTGCCTCAAGCTAAGGGCACCACTCACTTGCTCACAACACTCATTTCTGAATTTAAACAAAATATTATCTGGAATAGATGGGATTAAAGTGAAAATGGCTGTTGTGGGTTTTTTGGACTGTTTGGTCGCAATTTTTGTTTTTTACTTTTTAACTAATTTTATTGACAATCCACTTAAGATAATACATACCTTCCAATAATGCTTGTTATACAAACAACACTGAATAACCCCAAAATAAACATTCTTAAACTATCCAACATTCCAATCCATATTCTGATTTATGCAATTTAATTTTTTGTATAACATCTGAGGTTTAAGAGAGGTTGCCATAAATTCAGAATTTTATCGTGTTTTATCTCTCCCCTGTATAGTTTAAACCTACTAGTCAGTTTTTCCATAACTGCAACTTTACATATTTGGTTTACGAATTTTGTGAGTGAGAGATCCTGGGCATATTTCCAATTGTGTGTAATTTCCATTCTAGCCATGTCCATGAGAATTGCTATTAATTCTTTATTAGCTAATTGTTCATTTTCCCCAGTAAATAATGAGAATAATAACAACATTTCATTTGGAACTATTTTCTGTTTAGTTAATTTCACTATCCAGTTAGTCATCTTATTCCAAAATGTCTCTATATTTGGGCATGCCAACCATATATGCTCTAAAGAACCTTTACACCCACAATTACACCAACATGCGTCAGAGATCCTTCTGTTAATTTTATGCAATTTTGTGGGATAGAAATATCATCTATGTACTATCTTTAAAACAGTCTCCTTAGCTTTTGCTGAGATTGATTTATAAAGGTACCCGGTCCAAATCCTTGCCCATACTTCGTTTGCTATAGTACTGTTTAAGTTTGTTTCCCAGACAATTTTAGACCCTAAACCTCTGGTAAATGCTTTGTCTATAATACATTTATATATTCTTATTGTTTTCTACACAACATTGTTTAAACTCTGTTAATAGTCTAATGGGGCCTTGAGTTTGGTATAATTTCACTGCAAAATTTCTTATTTGTTTTAATTGTAGCCAATTAGTTTTAATTCCTCTTGATTGATATCGGCTTCCCTGATTCAAATAAATCTCTAATTTTATAGAGCCCAATCTTAGTCCAGTGCCTAAATTGTTCAAATTTCTCTTGAGATTTAAAATTAGGGTGTTTTAAGATGGGACAGAGGGATGATATGGGAGGAGCTAAGATTCCTATATGCTTCTTCCATATTCTTAAAGTTTCAAAATTATATAAATTATGAGTTTGTTCACTCTTCTTAAGTCGCTTTGTTGTAAAAATCATATTCATTCATTATACCTTCCTCTCCCCCTCCTTCCATCTTAACCCAATCAGGTATGTTCCTCAACTGTATAAATTCCGACATTTGAGTGATTTGAACAGCTTCATAATATTTTAGTAATTGTGGTATAGCCAAACCTCCTTTTGCAGTTTCACTATACTTAATACTGTTAACAAATCTCAAACATTTTCCTTTGCCTGCAACAAAATTTTCTAGACTGAACTCATTTTCTTTATGTCAGGTTGCAAAGGTATATTTTGAATAAGAACAAGAATTTGGGTAAAATATGTGCTTTCACTATTGCAACTCTCCCTAACTGACATAATTTTATTTTTTTTCAACTCTTCATTTTTCCCTTGACAAATGTGAACAATTTTTTAAAAATTCTATAAATTAAATGGTTTGTATTTTTTGTTATCCAAATTCCAAGCTATTTGAAAGTTGAGTAACATAGGTCTAAAATTTACCTCCTTTGGATTTCCTTTTGCTCTGTGATAGAAAAGTTAAGACAGAAATGTTTAGTTTTTTTATGATTAATTTTTAAACCTGTGTAGACTCTATATCTTGTAATAATTGTTTAAGTACATCTATATTTTAAGTGGGTTTTCCAAGAACAAAAGCATATCAGCAGTGTATAAATTTATTTTATGATTTCTATTCTTAAATTCTAGTCCCTTAATATTTTCATCCCCTCTAATTTGTGCAGCTAATGGTTCCATTACGAATGCAAAAATTAATGGAGACAATGGGTCCCCTTGTCTAGTTCCTCTCTGTATTTGGAAATTTTCAGATTCTGATCCAATGATCAGTACTATTGCTCTCATTTCTGCATATAATTTTCTTAACACATTAACAAATTTCGCCCATGTTCATTTATTTCATTAATTCTAACATATAAACCCACTCCACTCTGTCAAAGGCCTTGAGTGCATCCAGTGAGAGTTTTGCAAGCTTCCATCTGTTTTTATTTGCTCTGTGTATAACATTTAATACTCTGCAGGTTGTGTCCTGCATCTGTCTAGCAGGCATGAACCCATACTGTTCCCCATGAGCATACTTATTGATAAAACGACTTATCCTTTTAGCCAGTATTGTTGAAAAAATCTTTTGGTCCTGATTTTGCAGAGTTATGGGTCTGTATGAAGCTGAAAACTTCTCTGGTTTTAATATGGTTGTTATCTTAGCTCTTTTCCATTAATTAGAATTTCTCCCCCCTCCAATACTGAATTAAACAAGTTTATTAAATGTCTTGATATATCATCTGCCTATGTTTGATAAAAATCAGATGTAAATCCATCACACCCTGGTGCTTTTCCCTCCTTAAGATTTTTAATTACTGCTTTCCCCTCTGATACTGTCACTGCTGAATTAAGTTATTCTTTATGCTCATGTAAAATTTGATTTATTGGAAGTTGGCTTATAAATCTTTTGATATTTATATCTGCTTCTACTTCTATCTTGTACAGTTCTTTATAATAGTCCCTAAATGTTTCTAGTATCTGTTGTTATGTTACTATTATTTCCTCTTTAGTTCTCATTGATACAATTGCCCTTTAGCAGCTTTTTTCTTAACTGCATGTGAAAACAATTTAGTATTTTATTTCCATAATAATTTCTTTTTAAATAATTCATCCTTGTTTGGATTCTACATACACCTAAATCCTCTGATTCGGATCTAACTCTTTTTAGCTCCATTACAATTTCCTTTGATTGACTTTTTTTGACATTCTGATAATTCCTTTATTTTATTTTATATCTGTTCTTGTAATTTATTTCTTTTCTTTTTAATCCTAGATCCTTCCATAATAAATTTTCCTCTAAGAAATGCTTTCAGAGTGTCCCATAATATTGATGGTCTCAGTCCTTCTATATCATTCAATTCATAGAAGGTTTTTATATTCTCTTCCCCCCCCCCTATAATTTCTGTATTTAAACAGATATTTGAACTTAATTTCCATATTCTTGGTTTTATCTGTATGTTATTAGTCCAAGAAACTTTAATTGGTGCATGGTCAGAAGTCATAATTGAATCAAAATATATTCTCTCCAAAATGTGTCTGAAATAAAATATGATCTGTTCCAGAATAGGACTTATATTTTTGAGAAAAATGTAAAATCATTCTCATTGGGATCTATTAGCCCTGCTTTACTAATCATTTTATTTACTTTAATTCCATTACTTATTAACTTTCTATTTCTAGAAATTGTATCCATCTTCTGGTTTAAAATGCAGTTTGTATCCCCTCCTATAATAACTTTCCCCCAGGCAAAATCTTTGACCTTTCTTAGAAGAGTTTGCATAAAATCTGCTTGATTAGAATTAGGGGCACAATAGAACCCAACTGTCAATAATCTGCACTCTAATTTCCCTCTCACTATAATATATTTACCATCAGGGTCTTTTAACGAATCAGATACTTCAAATTTTGAATCTTTCTGAGGATTAAGGTCATGCCTTTGGCTTTATTTGTTCAGTTGGCTATATACTGATCACCTAAAATTGGGTGTCTAGTAATGGTTTTCATGTGCTTTCTCTGATGTGTTTCTTGTAACAGAATAATATCCTTTCCCAATTTTTGTATATTTTGTATAACTCTGTATCTTTTCAGAGGGGAACTCAGCCCATTGGTGTTATGAGATATTATGTTAAATCCCTCCAACATGTCTTTCTCAGAATAATCCAGCCTCCAAATAAACCTCTGACTATTTTTTAAATATTATGTAGCTTATAATATATCATTACCAAATTGGATTGTCTTATGCATCGTCCTCTCCCTCCCCCAATTTTGCCTTCCGAACCTCCCCCGTCCTATTCTCCCCAAACTTCTCCCTTGATTGCGGAGAGAACAAATATCCAGCTCATAAGAGAGCTGTGCCAATGGGGATGCTGTGGGGCTAGGGGTTAGTTCCACCCCTATGGAAAGTTAACAGCAGCCCAAATGCCTACTCTACCCATAGAATTTAACTAAATATGGCAAATTCTCAATAATATACCTATAATAAACCATTCTTCCCCCTTAAATAAATTATTATCTATATTCCATTAATTATATAGTACAACCTATTCACATGCATTTATAGAGTTATGCTAAACTTATATCTAATATCTATTCCTTAATTACTTATTGTCTAATATAGTTAGAGCTGATGACATTGAATTTTTACTACTAGTAAACGTATAGCCCCTTGCAGTTCATGGGCTGTCTTAATGTCTGGAATACTGTGGACACCTGTTTGGCCGTGTTCTGGAAGTTTTTCTTCCTGACATTTCGCCAGACTTTGTGGCCAGCTTCTTCACAGGGCAAAGAGCTCAGGGAACTAGGAGTTCCCTCTGTGCTCTGGGGTATGGAATAAGCGAGATTGTGGGGTTTTTAAGTTGTGGGAAAGGGGAAACTTCTTAATCCCACCACATCACAATACAACAACTAACACCTATTCTCCTGAATAGGACAAGTTTAATATATATAGCAATGAAATATGGTTCAGCTCAAAGCTAAGATTGTAAACTGTGAGCCAGAAAATTCCTGATTCACTGTTGTTACCCAAGCCACTTATTCCATAGATATATTTGTACATTCTTAGTTTCAGCTTTCTGTTTGCAATATAAATATAATTATACCAACAAATGTTACCCAGCTGGTGTAAGCTGATGTAACTGATATGGGGTGATCTGAATATTCAGTACAACTTTCATTTCCTCACCATAAACTCTTCCCTTATTTATGACTAGCCATGTTCACTACATTATTGCTGGAGTTTATAAATTGTTTATAACTTAGAAAGCATTTCCCCACTGCAGTGGGCGTATTTTGTTTGATTCTCCACCTGAAATACTTCTGCATGCAAGCTGTGAGTCCAACACATACCAATAAATTCACTGTGCAGCTCATACGATTGTCCTTGCTCTCATCATGCATCACAGCCCGGTAATCCAGAAGTTTTTCCAAGAGGCCTTTCACAAGGCTTACAAACATCTCCACTAGCTTCACAATCTTAGCATAACCTGAGGAACACTCCAGGAGGCTGAAAATAAAGAAAACTGCATGAGAAATCAGCATGGAATGTTTTTGGCAAGTGAATGAAAAGGAAGGAGAAATGTCAAAAGCCATACATTTAAGATTACATCTTTAATTGGGAATTGTGAGGCCATTTCTCTATTTAAAAGGATTTTTTTTGCCTTTGTTGCTCAGATCACTGTTGTTTTGCAGACTTTGGGACTGAAATGCAGAACCGCGCTGTTCAAGTCCCTTTCCATTGACATCCTCTAGAAAATGTCAGCTGAGGGGGCAGTGGCTATTAGATCTGGGCTAAAATGGGCCTGTTCCCCAATTTTGAATCTGGCCTCCCAAGCACGTTGACCTATTTTGGAAGCAACTTAATGGCCAAATACCACCACTGGCTGAATACTTATGCAGTGGTGATAATGGGCCATTAGATTGCTTCCAAAATAGGGCAACCTTATGATCAAGTGACCTCCAGAGGCTTCGGTCATTTACAGCCCTGCTTACTGTTGCAAACTGGAGGCCATGGCTTCCATTATTAAAACAATCCATCTAATATCTGCTCTCTTTTGACCTTTCACAGTATCACTGTTTTCTCCTTTGAGCTTTGTGTGCACCTACTTATTTATTTTCCTCATGGTCCATGGTATCCGCAAAGCTCTCCTTCAACACCACATTTCAGACGAACTGTTCCCCCATTCCCCACCCCCCGGCAGCTTCTTCCACTGTCTACCTTCCACAGTGGCTCTGAGGACGTGTTTCTTCCCTGAGGACCATGTAAGGTCCATGGTTGCATGTTACCCATGCATGTCTTAGCAAACATTTTTTGTTATAAATGATTGAATAGAGTTCTTTTTTCCAATCTAGTATATCAACAATGTAGACGTAGGTGAAAAATGGGTCTGATGTTAACTGTGAGCTTCATAACTTAACTAGTACAGCCGTTTGAAGACCTCCCCTGTATTTGCACTACTTCTGGGATCTAGAATTAATAACTGCTCTACCAGCCATCAGACATGCTTTTGAGAGCACTGCCATGCCTTTCAAAGCTTAGCCTGCTGGCTGTTGGCTAAATTCAAAACTCAGAATGTACAATCCATGTGTAGATATTTAGAAGACTTTGTTGGGAGGATGGAAGTGTTGACCCTGCTTGAGCTATCTGGCTGCCCAGTTATCAATTGTAGGCGACCGGTATGAATGTTCTCTGAACATCATCCTTGGCTCCTCTCTGATCTGAGGCTCAATTAAAGCATGTATTTAACAAGTAAATTTCAGTCTGAGACTCCCTCTTCCTTCATCACCTAATACTGACTAATACACAAAGCTTGCTTTTTACAAGTTGTTCTAACCATTTCTATCATAATGCTAAACAGCAACAGCAAAAGGTAATGTTAGCTCCAAGAAGCTAATTTGCCCAAGATCTGGGCAATGGTGTAGCTAGGGGAGTGGGGGGGGCAATATCTCCCTGGGCAGAGCATCTGGGGGTACCCAAATTGGGAGCCAAATGGCTCCCTGCCCAGGAGCCATGGGAAGGCGCATTGTGGATGACCTGCCAGGGCCAGCATAGAGGGCTTCGCAGCCGCCACCCGTTTCTCCACAGCACCTTAGCCCCTCCCTGTCGCTTGGGGGATGGTGCAAAAACTTGACTTTGTCCCCAGGTGCTGAAAACCCTAGCTATGCTTCTGGATCTGGGCTAACCAAACCAGTTCCTCTAGCTGTCAGACTCAGAACACTCTTGCATAGCAAGGCTGGGCAAGAGGTGTCCCCTTTGATACTGCTTAATTACAACTCTGACTATTATTTATATCTGGCCAAGCTTGCTAAGGATGCTGGGAGCTGCAATCCAAGAATTTCTGAAGAGTTTCTCATTGGCCTAACCCTACTGTAGTGGAAGAACAAACAGATGGGTGACTCAGATTAATGACTGCATGAACTGGCACTGCTTTAGTCAATGCAGACATAGGAGACAGTTGACTGAAGAAAGTCAGTCCTGGCTGACAAAGAGGCTGGGCAAAAATGCTTGCTTTAAAATTTGAATAGAGAGCTAGAGAGAGAGAGAGTTACACGAAACTTTCACTAAAAACTTTCCTTAATTAACAAGTAGTCAGAACATGTGAGGCAGAGGGGAGGGAGTGGCAAACCACAAATCAGAAGTAGCAACACAAGCAAATCAAGATACTGTATAGTGATCAGTTATCTTAGGTTTATATCTCTGAGTAAGAGAACTAAAATTAAACAGAGAACTATGTACAGTAAATCATAGTATGCCAAAGCAGAAGAATTATATCCATCTGGCTGCATCAGGTGTTTCTGAAATTCCTTGGGGCACAGGACTGCAGTGAATTCCATGATTGCACTCATTCTGTTATTCCACCATGACTGTACCATCCTTTGTGCCCAAATACCTCTGATGCTGTACTTCACTCTCTTGACAGCAAGGGGCACACGGAAGTCCCACGTCTGAGCCCAATAATGATAATTTGGAAGCAAGCTGTTGGTGACATTCTAAACGGCTACTGCTTTTCCTTATAGCCACAGACATTAACAGACAGAAAAAAACATACTGCAAAGAGAAAAGCCTCTTCAACACGGCACAATCATTTCCAATCTGAATCCTCTTAATGTTTTGGTTCTGTGTGAAGACCGAAGATTCTTGTCCTCATACGAAGTGAGTGGCTGATCTTCTCTTTCTGTACTTTAACAATCACATGCTGGAAAATTACTGTGCTGCCCTCCACTCTGATTTATTTCTTAATTACTGGAGCCACTACCCAATTATATTACAGGCTTTAAGCCTGATAAATTATACAAATAATGAAGGATAGTGCACTGGAAGGACCATGACAAGAAGTTAGCAAATGCTAACTTACATTCTACAATCTTAAAATGCAATTATCCTGCCTGTCTTGAATGGTTGTATTACGTACAATTCCTGATTTCCCTGGGCTTCATTAGCAATCTTCATTTAAATGCAAATCTATCTTGTATTATGCTGGCAATTTTTACATATGCAAAGCCATTATGTAATTTATTGACATTTCTCAGAAAAAAATGTCATTTTACACTTTCATTATATATTACTATTTAATGTTTTATTAGGAGTGTAATTTTAACTCCAAAGGATAAGTTAAGCATTCTAGACATTGGCTTTCAGGAAGAAACAAGATAAGTCACTTCCTTACTAGAATCTGGAATTTATTTATAATTCTTTTGAAATATACTTGCCCTCTGCTCTTTCTTCAAAGGTTTGTGCTTGGCATGTATGGTTCCCCCATGAGGTCTCATACAAATGCTACTCAGAACTCAGAACTAGAACATGTTTAAGAAGGATAAGGGAGCTCCGGTACATGCTTTCAGAGCATTCTTTGGGCCTAGCTTTTGTCGGCAGTCCAATAACTAATAATGGGCCAGTTCTCAAAGTTGTTTATATTCAGTTGAATAATGTGTGAGAGGAAGATTTACTCAGTGCTGAGGCATTCATTTCCAGGCAGTTTCTCTTAAGTGCTGTTCTTAAAGAGAACCTGAGTGTTTCTTCTTAATGCAGAAACTCCAAGTAACATGGAGTATTTTGATAATAAATAGTCAGTGGGGAACATGCCTGTTTATTTTTATTTGGGGTTCTTCTGGGGGTTTCTCTTTCATTTCTTTTGAATACCAATCATTTTATTAAATATGACAGGTTCTTTTGGGGTCTTTTATTTAATTTGAAAGATGGCCAAGCCAAAGAAAATCAGTCAAAAGTCCTAAATGAACTGTCATTAACTACTCCCCAAAAGAATGGGTGGAACAGTCATTCAGCAAAGAATCTATGTACAGCAAAGAATCTATGATACATTTAGCAAATAACAATTTTTAAAAATCAGTAAAACAAGGAAAGCAAGGCCACACAACAAAAATAGTAACACAACATTTAAAAGCCCTCTCCAAACGCAAGAAAATAATGTAAAAATGGCAAAATACAACAAAAAATCTCCTCCTAAATCAAAACTACTAAATCTAAGGAAGATTACTTTCTCCACTATCATGACAGCACGCTAGAGTCCCCATATAAAAGAGAGAGCACATAGCAGGCAGATTCCAACAGTGAATAAAGCAATGAAAACACATGAAAAATAATAGAGCCTCTTAGTGTTTTCTTCCCATTTTGTGTTAATGCAAACATCCCATCCTAATAATCAGTCCCTGAATACTTTTTCATCTCTAAATCTCCATCAAACCCACCACATAGCATCTGGGAGAACCCAGACTAATTAAGTATGTCTCTTTCTGTATTCTGTACCAAAACTGTGACCAGTGCTAGACTATATGGTTTCAGGATGAGACCAGTGTTTTTTCTCCTTTAATATTTAATCTGATCAAGAGTTTTAGATAATTCAAAATCTTAGTCACAATTTGATCATATTTTGGTTGACCCAAATTCAAATGCTACTCTACTGTGGACCCAAAGTGTACTGAACATCAATTGCAGTATGTATCTCGGCCCTGCCCAAACACACAATGCAATATAAGAAACTCAAAGTCTAAGCAGCAAGACCAGACCAAGAAGATCTTACTGAGAGGGACCTGAATTCCAAATTCAATTCAATGACTTTGTGCCAATAGTCTGTGGTTTCCAGCTCAGTTCACAGTAAGAGAAATTACTCATTCTGTCTTCATTGCTTTCTCTTTCTCCACCTATGCAACTGAGCCCTTGGCTTGATTAAAAGTTCTGGAAAGTTGCAATGAACTTATGCTTGCTCTCCAAAGTTTGCATATCAGGGAAAATGGATTTTAAGTCAGTCTTTGTCTTGACTGTTAGATTTCCACATTCAGCAAAGTTGGGACACAGGAGGCCTATTCCAAAGGGAAATGGTTGCAGCTACCAGCAGAGCTTATGCCTTGCATACAGATTCCAGGTTCAGCTGTTGAAATTCATAGCATCTAAGGAAAATTCTATTTGGAAAACCTCCAGGGTTTTCTCTTCACCAGTCCATACAGATAATATCAAGTGAAAGGGAGCAATGTTCTAACTTCCTAAACAGTAGCTTCCTACATTTCTATGCACAATACTCTTCGTGAATTCTCACACTGGGTTGTAAGTTTAATCATTTGTAGCATTTTTGTAGTAAAAACATTTATAGTAAAAACAACCACAACCCAGTTTTTCACACATATATTTGCTGCCTTCCCATAGGAGGCATCACTTCTGGATAGTTTATAACCAGAGATGGGCACGAATAAAAAAAATGACGTTTCGTTTGTCGTTTGTCGTTTGGAGGGTCCGTTTTGGTTCGTTTCCATTATTTGTGAAATTTTGCAAAAAAATTGTTTTCATTTTCTTTGGTTTTGTTACTGTTTCATTACCATTTATTTCAAATTTTGTGATTTTTTTTAGCATTTAAAGCAGTTCACTGTATTGCAGTAATGAAAACGAAACACACGACAAAATTTCTGGTGTTTCTGTTCGTTTTGTTTCATTTTGGAGACAAAATTCGTTTGTCGTTTCGTTGCGTAATGAAACAAAAAAATGAAAATGGAAACGAAAAATTGTTCGTTTCGTGCCCATCTCTATTTATAACAGCTAAGGCATAATTCATTATTTTATTTTATTTTTACATTTTTAGATTATTTAAAATACATGAATTTAAAAAGATGTGTTTTACATATTCATCTAGCTTTGCACACAGTCTTATTAGAGTAACACAGTCATGCTGAGGGTCATGTTGTGCATGTACAGTACCTGGTAATTCAGGTTTGCTCTGTCTGCAATGGGCAAATGTATCATTAAATGAGGTGAGGTGACCACCAAAGGCCTGAGGTGTTTTTCAGTTAACAAAACAACCACAAAACAATAAAGGAAAAAGGAACCTGTGAGATTTTTCGACATCGTGTTTCACAGTTTACATGATGGCCTCTGAAAGCTGTTTGCCAGGCCTTGGAAGAATGAGGTGAAACATTTACTGTTTAACGCAAAATGTCTTCAGTCTGCTCTTAGAAGAACAGAGCTTAATGGGGCAGGCGAGCTGCATACTAAGGAGATCAGCCTAAGCACATGAACTAAATTTATATTCCACCTCATTTCCTTTACAAACAAGCAATTGCCTTATTATTCCCATCATATGGAGGCCTCACTTCAGATAGCACAGGGCTTGTCTGAAACTTCAGAGCACCTTATTGGGGTTTTGTCCTCAATTAATCACTTGAACTATTTCCAGTCTGGCAAGGAAAAAGACAGAGATGGGCATATATAAGGTGGTGAATTTCATTAGATTCCCTCATCTAAAGCAGCTATTCAGTTGAGCAGCAGCAAGAAGTGTCAGGGTGAAATACTGCGAAGTTTTCTGTAGATATTTTCTTTGCATTGTTATAATTCGGAAAATTACAGTTCATCGCTTAGTGCGTTCCAAACTGATATATTTCTGCAGAAACATTACATCGCTTGCCCAAAATGTCTTCTGTAAGGACAACTGTCAGGGGTGTTCTTCTTATCACCCCCCCTTTGCATCCTGGTTAAACCTGGATTTCGCCAAAAAAAAAAACTTGCGTTAATCTGAAAGCTGTTACGTAGTTTCTAATAAATCTATGGCCAGCTTTTGCAAATGGCTCTACAGTTCCGAAAATGCAAAACTTCCACATATTTAATTACAATCTCTAATAATTCTTGCATGACCTCCATTCACACATCTCCATCTATATCAGCCTGATTAATTCCCTTCTGCTTACTGTTCTGCTCTTTGCCAAAGTGGTGCATATGGCAGCCTTCAAGAGTCAAGCTGAGACTAAAGAATGGCAAATAAACGTCCATCTGTAAAACAGAAAGCAATTTATTCAGCAAGAAGGTCCTAGAGCCTAAGAAGAAAATGGGCCATAGCAACAAACTGAGAGTTGTCCTTTTACAAGGAGAAAGGTGGGGTAAAAATACTCAAAATAAATAAAATAAATAAACAGATGCAACTTGATGCATTTTATAAACCGTACTTATTCTGTGTCTTGGAGATCAATAGCTTCTTTGTATATTAAGAACACACCTATTTCTAAGTAAGTACAGTATTTTTCCTTTCATAAGACTATATTTTTGTCTAAAATTGTTAGACTAAAACTTGAGAGCCGTCTTATACATGGAAGTAAGCCAAGGAGAGAACTGTATGTTTGCAAAACTGTTATTTTGGGTTGGAAAAATGAGGGTTGTCTTATACATAGGGCTGTCTTGTAGACAAGAAAATATGGCATTATCAAATCCCTTATAGTCCCCAAACTGCTAAGAGATGACAAGCTGTGAAGATGAATCCTCTTCTGCTCTTTCCCCCTTCATCCCTGTCCAACTTCGGTCTCAGAAGAATAGCTACTTAAATGCATGCTCTGAAAGTGGTTGCTAAAGGATACTGCCTAATGACCAGCTTTCAATCAGAACCAACCAAGTTGTAGCACAGCATGACTGAGAAATCAAACGTTTCTTGTACTTTTCATTGGAATGTTTAAACTTTATTGTATATTAATTTCATACAATTTAAATTGTATTGAAGGTCTCCTTGGACTCTAGTTCTAAGAGAAAGGCAACTTATAAAATAAATAAAGGAATGACTCATAAGATGTAGAGACATATACAGCTACAAAAAGAGATAACGTTTTAGAGGATGAAGTACCTAATCACATTTTAGCTCCTCCATATCAAAGAAAAAATGGCCTTCAATTGTGCTGTGATGTGGCATTCACAGTCTGTTTCCCTGGGCTTCCCACAGGCAACTGTTTTGAGACTGAAAGGGCATTTTGTCTGAACCAACAGGGCTCATTTTACATTGTAATTAGAGATGGGCACGACTTAGCGGTATTCCCGTTTCCGTTTCCGTTACTCGTATCCATTACTCTACGGAAACGGAAACGGGAATTACTCCGCCAGACTTCGAGCTCGAACCGACGAACGAACAATTTGGTCTGATTTGTCGTGCTCGTTACTTGCATCGCGCAATGGCAAGCGGCACAGAAAAAAAGTTTTTAAAAGTTAAAAAAAAACCCGATTCCCGGCCCTAAAAGTAGGCGAAAACTGTCTGAGGGCACCTACCAGGCCAGAAGGGTGTTTTATTTGGGGGGGGGTTCCCTGCCCCCCTCTCCTTGGCTATTGCTACTGCTGCGCTGCTGGTACCAGGCTGGGAGGGCGCATCCATTTGCCATGCAGTGCGGGGGATCCAAAATGGTGACCGCAATATTTTTTTGAAATCGTTGCCCAAAACCCCACCAAAGCACCACAGAAACATGCGAAAATTAGCTATTTTAAATGCTTGAATTTTTACAGTAGCAGCAGTGGGTTTTTCTTGCAAAAAAAGTCTCTGTTGATTTTATTTTGTTTTATTTTATTTTATTTTTTTACACCTGCGCATTCGCAATGATGGGCTCGCCCATGGGAGTGGACCATGCCAAGTTTTGGAGCCATTCCACCAATCGCATGGCCAGGTTTTGCTGACTGTACCAGGCTGGGAGGGCGCATCCATTTGCCATGCGGTGGGGGGGGATCCAAAATGGCGACCACAATATTTTTTTTTTGAAATCGTTGCCCAAAACCCCACCAAAGCACCACAGAAACATGCGAAAATTAGCTATTTTAAATGCTTGAATTTTTACAGTAGCAGCAGTGGGTTTTTCTTGCAAAAAAAAAGTCTCCGTTGATTTTATTTTATTTTATTTTATTTTATTTTATTTTATTACACCTGCACATTTGCAATGATGGGCTCGCCCATGGGAGTAGACCATGCAAATTTTCCACCAATCGCATGGCCACTTGGCCAGGTTGACCACAGAGACTTCTGGGATGTGCCAATTGGGCATAAACAGCCCACTAATCGTAGCCCAAACCCGAACCCTAAGCCTAACCCATACGCCAGTACACTGTCCTTCTAAGTGGGTCAGAGAGGCACCCAGATGCACCCCAATACTCACCCTAACCTCACCCGTAACTAGCCTAACCCTAGCCGTTGCGCTAATCCGTCTTAACCCTAAGCCAGATCTACTTGCATTGCACTACATGCAAGTACGTGAGACACAGCGGGTGCAAAGAGTCTGCCAGTCCGTCACTTGTGGCTCTGGCTGACTCCTGCAGCTCCCTCCAGGAGCCCGCTACCCCCTCCCCAAGCCAGTACTAACGACAACGAAAATGAAAAAACGAACCGACTAATTTTTGCAAATTTTCGCGAAAAACGGAAACGAGCCGAAACGGGACCGGCCCGACTAACGACAACTCGAAAAAAATTTTTTTCAAGTCGTGCCCATCTCTAATTGTAATCCCAAGTTCTTCAAAAATGTAAACATTTCAGACATGCTGTATTATTCCTTAAGATTATGTGACATGGACCCCCTTCTGAATGAAACATTCCTTTTCAGGAAGACTTGTTGATAAAACTTGAAATCTTCCTAAAATTCCCATGTTGTTGTTGCTGCTGCTGCTGCTGTTGTTGTTGTTGCTGCTGCTGCTGTTGTTGTGCCTCTTACTTATGTCTATCCTATGAATGAGGGATCTCACCCCTACAGCTCTTGCAGACTGAAACCTGCAGTTCCTTTAGGGAGCCTTGCCAACCCATCTTGTATTTGGTCTTCCTCTTTTCCTGAAAGATTCTTTTCTTTTCATAGTCTGAAGATGACCTTTTGACTGAAATATGACTAGTTTCTTTGACAAGTAAATTTCCTACTATTGTTACTAATTACTCTTGTATTTTGGGAGATTCATTCAACAACCTACTCATGTTATTGTGCATTCAGGCATGTGTTTTTTGTTATTACGGATGTACACCTATACATTAATTTTTATTTACTTTTCTACCCTCTTTTTCTGTTATCAGGATTTATGATTTTTCTAACTGAGGGATTTACAGATTCTCATCCAGTAGCAGGCAACTGATAAAAGAATACTTCTTTTTGTATTTCATGATATTCTATTTTTCTATGTTCCTGCTGATCCTAATTTGTGTGTGGTGTCATGTGGGTTTTTTCAGGACTTGCTCGCCATATATTTAAAGGATGACTCTTAGACATGGGCACGACTCGGCGAAATTGTCGTTTCCATTTTCGGTTATTGTTTCCATTATGTAATGGAAACGGTAACGATAATTAAGCTGTCAGAACTCGAACTCGAACCGAAAAAAGAAAAATTTGGTCGGGTTTTTCGTTTCCGTTTGTGGCATCATGGCGATTGCATGATGCGAAGCACAGAAAAAGTTTTTAAAAGTTTTTTTTAAAAAGACCCCGACTCCCGGCCAAAAAAGCAGGCGAAAATATGCCTGCCTGAGGCTTTGCCACCTACCAGAGGGGTGGTTTCTGGGCCCCCCCGGCCTTCCCCCCCTCTTCTCCTGTCCTGGGCTGCTTGCACCAGACTGGGGGGGTCATCCTTGTCATCTCGCCATGCCATGCGGTGGGGGGGATCCAAAATGGCGACCACAATTTTTCTTTTGAAATCATGGTCAAAAAACACACCAAATCACCACAGAAACATGTGAAATTTATTTATTTTAAATGCCTGAATTTTAATAGTAGCAGCAGTGGGATTTTTTATAGCAATAAAATGTTGTACTGATTTTATTTTATTTTATTTTATTTTTTTATTTTTTTAGACCTGCCCATTTGGGCTGGGCATGGGATGGGACCATGCAATTTTTTTGAACCATTCCACCAATGGCATCACTAGGTTTTTGACTGACACTTCTGGATGTCTTGGAGGGCATAAAAAGCCGAGGCACCTTCCAGAAATCGCAGTCGGGTGTATGGATGTGGTTGAGGGAGGAGGGCTGGCTGCTGCAGCTGGTGTGATCCGATTGAGATTGAGGAGGGAGGCTGGAGGTTTTAGGATTTAAGTTAGGCAGGCAGGGAGGGAATTGAATTTAGAAAATAATTTCTTTGATTCCCTGCAGCTTTGTCTGCTGAAGGGAATAGCAGTTTATTCTTTATTTCTTCTCTGGCAGTTTGAGGATTTTTTTCTGATATTGGATAAAGGGGGAGGTTTGACTGGGAGTGGGAGGTGTGGATTTATTTAAAAATATATATTATATACTACCATTCATTTTCTATTTTCCCAACTTCAATTTGCTTGCACACACACACACATTTGGGGTGCAAGCCAAGAACAGAACCTCTATCCTAAGTGATATCCTAACTGCCCACTCGCCCATCCACCCACGCCTCCGCCCGCCCACTTGCGCGCCCGCGGCCGCCCCCCGCCCATGGCCCCCCGCCACCACCGCCTGCCTGCACCTCCCCCCGCCCCCCGCCCCCCACCCCCCGCCCCGCCCGCCGCCTAGGGCGCAAAAACACCTAGCGCCGGCCCTGATTGCGGGATGCCCCTATGCTCTGGGAAGTCAAATCGCGCTAAATCGCAGTGGAAATGACAAACGACAAACGAAACGACAATTTTTTGAAAAATTTCACGACAAACGGAAACGACCCGAATCGGACCTGTTCCGACAAACGAAAACTCAAAACATCATTTTTTCTGGTCATGCCCATGTCTAATGACTGTTATACTGTTAAAATACAGCAGTGTTAAACATTATGATAAAAATATATCCCAAGGTTGTACTTACATTGACTCAAACAAATGTAGGTACTGCTCGTCCCCACGGCCTCCTTCTACTTCATGGTCCAATTTCAAAATGATTTCATTTTCAAACTATTCAGAAAAAGAAAGCAAAATTATTAAGTAGTATATAAATATGCCTTTGCTCAGGATTAAGTCTCATACCACCCATGGCTTTGTACATGTTCAATCATCTACGAGTCTGCAGTGCAGAAAACATAAGAGAATGTTGCAAAGAATTTCAAAGTCACATTTGGAAAATTAAGGATGCTATTACATCGAGAGTAAAGAATAATTTAAAATTTACACACAGAAACTTTGATATTAGTGGCATAAGGATCCAAAAAGAAGTTGGGCGTAGTATGGCTGTGTTTCATGCAGTCTGATTAAATTGGGGAAAATGTATGTTTATAGATATACACCATTAAACACACATGTACAAGCACTGTTGCAATGGGAAGATCACTCCTGATTTACATATGTTTGATCCTACAGTTCTCTTTAGGAATGATTAGTGTGGCCACACTATATCATTAAGGAGGGGGAGCATACTAGCCCACCCTCTCATCAATGTCATTGCCTCTACTCATGGTGGGTGACAGTCTGAAGAATCATGGGAATTTAGTGCTAGAAGGCAACTCAAGAGTCATCGACTCTCATTCCTTGATGAAGCAGGAAATATACAGCCGAGTGGGAGCCATCTGATCTCTATTTGAAAAGCTCAAGTGACGGGCAGCCTACCCCCCCTCGATTTAAATCTTGAACAGCTCTTACTGTCAGGAGGTTCTTGCCTATGCTTTTTATTGAACACATTGATTTTGGCCACAGAAATAAGCTTCCTCCGTTTCCCATGATCTAGCCCTTTAAATAAGGAAAGCCATTGCATCTACCTCCTCTCAGTCTTTTCTTTCTTTCAGTTCCCTCAGTTCCTCCTTCTCCTGGGGCTTGGTTTCCAGAACTGTTACCATCCTAGTCACCTTCCTCTGGACACATTTCGGCTTCCTGATAGGTTTCTGCAAATATGGAGACCTGGGCACAGTATTCCAGCAGAGGTTCTTCCTTGATCTGGATCTTGGTAAAACCTGGAACTGAGTTTCATCATTTTCTTCCCCTGCTACTGTCAAGACTAAGACTACCATTATCTAACAAGGCTTTCCATGTGGTTCAGAACCCTGAATTTACAGAGTTCTAAGCTGGGAGAAAAACCAGCCAGGAGCACTTAGAGTAGGTGTGGCTGATGAGGTCACAGATTTAGAACCCTACACAAAAGAGTAAACAACTACTAAGTTAATTTGACACCAGAAAACCATGTGAAAGTTGCCCATAAGTTGGAATCAACATCACAGCACATAATTAGCATTATTAAATCCCACAGAGTGCCTCAGATTTTAGAGGACTGCTACCCTAGCCACTGCAGGGGAATGAACTTGTTGATGAAGGGGACAAACACAATTGGATCCTCCTTCTGTGGATTTTACTACAGTTGCATTTTTAACCACAGGATAGGGCTAGCAATACTATGAGGGCAGTCTACTGAGGTACAATTCAACATTAGCAGCCTCACTTCTGACATAAGCTGGGGACAGAGCCTACTCCTACAGCTTTATCGAGGTGTGAAATTGTATACATCTTTATCTTTTAAGGGGTTGGGATTTCAGTGTGCAATTTATGTCACTATAAAAATCAGTCACAAAACAGATAACATCCTTGAAATAAACAAGATGGGTGAATCTACATGAGAGACTGATAGATTCATCCAGCCTAGAGTTCTTAAAGTTAATATGGCACTTCAGCCACAGATTTCTTTTTTAAAAAAATCCTCTATAAAAGTGCCTCTATAGACTTTGGTTGTTGAATACAAAGATCATGGTTTATTCGCTTTATAAGCAGGGCTATAAAACTGAACCAATGATCCCAGGCAAGGTGCCAAAATGGAATTAAGTTAAAATAAAATGTCCTGCTCATTTCAATACCAAAAGTGCATCAGTCAGCCAAAAAATATCTGGTGGTAAGAAAAAATGAAGAATTCACAGTAGTAGGAAGAACGGGATTTCTCATCCATATACATACACATCTGAGGACATAATGGAAAGTGATATGTTTCTGGACTACCAGCATCCCCCCCCCCCCCCCAAAAAAAACAAAACAAAAAACAAAAAACAAGTAAAGAAAAGAGAAAGAAGGACCCCCCCCAATTTTTTATAAAAAATTCAAGAGCACTGATTCTAAAATCATGCTGCTGCTCATATGCAGCCCTATAGTGCTTAAAACACTCTCTAGGTGGTTTACAATTTAATTTTGCAGACTACACATTACCCTCCCCTAGTAGGCTGGGTAGTCAATTTACCAACCTGGGAAGGCTGAATGAACGTCAAACTGGCGGTGTAGGGTGGACCTCAGGTCATGAGCAGAGTTATGGATGCAGTATTGCAGCTTAACCATTGCACCATGAGGCTTTTTACTAACATCAATGTAGTAAACAGGGAAATTCTTAGATCTCAGTCAGAATCTCAGAACTGTAATGCTGGAAATGGCCCTTTGTATCACTGAGTCTAATAGCCCCTGTCAAGAAGGCACAGTGGGGAATCAAAATCACAACCTCTGGCCAAATACCCAAACCACTAAGCTATCCTTCACCCAGTTTTAAACTAGTGGTGCAGAATGAAAATGCTGCAATTTTTCTTAACAGGAATCTCCCTCTTAGAGAGCATTGAGAAATCAGCCTTTTGCATTATATAACCCATATTTGATTACCACAGGTACTGGGAAGAAAAGAGCTAATTTGAAATTACTTTGAAAACAAAAACCTTATGATAGATTCCAGAAGCAGTAAGACTGAATTATGTGTCAGGGGAAAAAGTTTTTGCTGTAAATCGTTAAATCTGTAAACAGTAATATCCAAATCACCCTTCTAGTAAGCTTCAGTAGTTTTCACTTATGTGTCAAGCCATTGTTTTTATACATTGAGTTTTAAGGACTTGCCTCTTGGCTGGAGCTCACTGATCCATTGCCTGGAGGCATCTTTTATATGCAAGCGTGAAGAAACCTATCCGAGGCAGAACGGAATGGATTGTTTTCTTCCAGAAATTTGCCCTGTCTGTCAGTGCTATCGGATGGGCCAATGAACCCACATAAACAGGTTGCAAAGGAGCTTTGCTCCAAGTCAAGTTTCAGCAAAGCTTGAAAGTTCAACATTTCAGCATCAAACGTTGACAGCAATTCCTTTTATTCTGTGTGCCTCATAATATTCCCAAGATAGAGACTACATGGAAGAACCATGCTGCAACTACATGATATAGGACCCACTTGTTTATCTGACTGTCCAAAAAACTTTTTTGCAAAGCCATATTTCAAATGAATTATTATTTTCCTGCCAGGTTTCTTTACTGTCCAGTTTTCACATCTGTGCAAAGTGATCAGGAATACAAGAAGGTGAGTGACCTTGGTCTTTATCTCCAATTACACCTCCTAGTCTTCATAATTTTTTTAAAAAATTCCTTCATTGCTGACCTTCCTTGTCTCAATCTTCTTAGCTGCAGCCTCAATTTGTACTTATGATTGAACAAATGTATACAAAATCCTTCACAGATTCAATTTCTCCTTTGTCAATATTAACATTGTGTAATTCTTCTGTAGTTATTAATTTTGTCTTCTTAATGTTCAACTGCATTCCTGCTTGAGTACTTCTTTCATTTTCACTAAATGTCATTTCAAGTCATTGTAGCTTTCTGCCAGTAACATATCATCTGAATATCTAATCACCCCCCTCCATGTATTAATTTTCCCTCTTCCTACATTATTTATTATTTATTTATTTGTTTCATTTTCATACCGCACCATTTTCCTGCAGGAACTCTAGGCAGTTTACAAAGTAAAAAAAGGTAAAAAAAATCAAGTTAAAATAACAATATTAGAAAGAAAGAGGGGAAATACGCTCAGCAAGATGCAGCAGGACATACTAGGAAAAAAGTGAGAACATAAATAAATAAATAAAATTAAAAGTTGTCATATGCCTCCTTAAACAGCAAGGTTTTCAAAGCTTTTTTGAAGGCGGGCAGGGACTGTGCAAGTCGCAGCTCACTTGGTAGACGGTTCCACAGCGAGGGGCCCACAAGAGAGAAGGTGCGGCTGCACGTAACTGACCTCTGCACCTCCCTAGGAGTGGCCACCCTAAATGAGCGTGCCTGCAACATTTGAGTGGGCCTGGCCTCAGTTGACCTCTGGGAGATACGCTCCAACAGGTATTCAGGACCCAAGCCATGGAGGGTTTTGAAAACCAAAACCAGGACCTTGAACCTAAATCTAGTTTGTCTTTCCGTATGTTCTGCATAGAGACTGGACAGATAGGAAGATAAAACTTGTCCTTGTCTGTCACCTTTCTCCATTGGAAATCATTCTGTTTCTCTATACTATGGCCACTGTGGCTTCTTGTCCAAAATGTAGGAGACCTTAGTTCAAAGCCTCATTTGGCCATGAAACTAAGTGAGGGGGCCTTATGGCAGCCACAGTCTCTCACCATGATCTATTTTACAGGTCTGTTGTGAGGACAAGGTGGCTGACCAAAAAGACATGAAAACTGGAGCTCACTGGAAAGAAGGCAGGATATCAAAGTAACCCTTGCATACTGTTCTCCACTTCCCCTACATCTTTCATTTTAATGTTGTTCTTATGATATTCCATCAGTCAATAAGCAGTTTTACTTCTACAGTACCAATCAGGACATTATGGAGTCCTCCAACACAATCCTTTTTCAGCAACTAATCTTTGCAATGAATAGTTACCAGGTAACATGTTTAATCAATCAATCACCATTTAAAATTTATTAACTGTCACTTATCTCACAATTTCTTCCATTCTTGTGTCCTTTTGACTGCTCATTTCATCTTTGTTGCTTTTATCTAGATTGCACTATTAGCAGACATGAAGCATCTCACTTTTACTCAGCTCTTCAGATGCGCTTGATCTGATTAACTATTCCATTGAACCACTTGTCAACAATATCTACACTAGATAGCTCCTTTCTTGACTTCACCTTTCCTGGTAAGGCTGAAGAACTTAACTGGAGGTCAGGATTTCAAAATTATGCTGCCTGCAAGTCCCCTAAAACTAAAATTAACTTTCAGTACTTGTCAAACAATAAATGTTACATTGACAAATCTTCATCTTCATCTTCACTCATTTCATTCTTGTTGGTAAGAAGAAAAAAATTCTCAACCTTTCTTCTTTGTGGATAAGATTATGAAAATTTCTGTAGCTTTTCCACATTTCAACCCTCTTTTAATAAACATGCTTTTAGGGGGCAAAAATCATATTTTGCATTAATAAAGAATTTTATGTATTTGTTAGTCTTCTAACAAATAATGTAGGTGAAATTACTGTTTTTGCTAACATTATGTTAGAACTGTGGAGGGGTCCTATGGATTATCGAGTCTAGTCTGTCAAGAAGGCACATGATACTGGTGAAAAAAGCAACTGTCTTTCAAAAGCTGACAATTTTAAAATATCTTCTTAATACGTGATCATCATTTTTCATTTTTCCTGGTTCAAATATTTTGAGCCTCAAGTTATATCTTCCCAAAGATGCAAAAACTGATGGATTAAGAAATGCTGCTAGAAAACTAAGTAGTATTCTCACCCATCCCTAACTCTACTACCACAGACACAGAACAACCGTTCCTTAGCCTTTTGATCCAGGGCTTCTCAAGAGCCTAAGCATCTGATCCATTTCTTATCTACCTCTTTTCCTTTCATCTTGCTAGCCAGTGCCTGGAATAATCATTGACTACATTCCAAAATATTGTCATCAAGGTAGACAACATACACACTGGCTGCCAAATCTATACCCTAATGTGTGTAAAATATCTATTTTCAACCATGAGGTGTGTTTACACAAGATGCCCCTACTTTTATTCCTCAAAACACTGATATTTTTTAATCATGTCCATCATATTCTGGGTAGCTGTTTTCTAGCGTGCCTTTAATAGCACAAACCTCTGTGTGATACTCAGTTTTTTTACTTCACAAGACAAACCTTTGTCAGGGCTCCAAATTCAGCAGTTATTTTGGGATGAAAGCTCAACGCACACCAGGGAGTCTGTGAGATGACCCCTTTGAGAGAAAGCAAGCACTTGGGTGCCAAGATTTGCCATTCTCCTTAATTCACACTTCATAAAAGATACGATAAGGAGATAAGGACATTCTGAAAGATGACACGGATGCTTTCCATCTCTTTCAGCCGCATGATAGCGCTAATGTATAACTACCACTCATCATTCATTTTTGCTGGTAATCTAGATTTCACAGGGTTTGTTTTACTCAGAATGTCAGGTTTCTGTCTCATTGTCCTGTTTGTTTCCTTCCACATGTTTCTCTGTCTCCTCCTCTTGTTCTCTGACTCTGAGGCACCAGCAGGCCATCTGCTCCCACATCAGCAGGAAACACGTGTGTTCCCTTCTGATCCTCTTGGCTTGCTATTCTCTGACTGGAGGGGCAGCGAAAGAGACTGCCAAAGGGAGATGTTAATCAATGCGCTCCTCCAGCATCAGAGGGTTCCAGCTGGCTGCTGGAATTCAACCGCAGCAGGAATAATAAAGGCCGTTCGAGTTGTGCTGCAGAGTCTGTGTCACCAAACTCTTGGCTGCAATCTGCGGGCCATTTGTGACACCTCCTGCTAATTTCCCCAGCCTCTCTGCTACCTATCTATGCATGGATGGGGAAGCAGCAGGCAATCGGGAAGCTCTGTCTTGTGCAAAGGGTGGCTGCTAGCCATCATAACTCCGTCCACATTTCTTTCACAGAAGACAGAAGATCCCCAGATGGTCTAGGACCAAGAATGCCCATTTGGGAAGTTAAACCTTTCTCTGGCTACTCTGGGCACAGGAGAGACAGTTTCTTTCACAGCTGAAGCTTGGCATCTCCCCTTACTGGCCATTCACTTTGTTCCAGGTTTATAGAGGAACAAAAGGCAGAAAATTAAGCAGGTGCAACTAGGCTGAAGTGATGAAGGGGTCTGAGAGATACAGCCACACGCATGCTTCCCGGGGGGGGGGGGAGAGGAACCACTGCCTCAGAGTATGCTGCGCAAAGTGCAATGGAACTATATGAAATGGAGTGCTTGTGGTGGAAGGCTGCCAAACAAGCATGTTAGAAGAGAGAAGCATTTATTTTGCACCACAACCTCTAATTTGCATAATCATTTTAGAATGATAATCTGAAAACTGCAAAACTGGGAGGAACTCTGTGGATCACTGAGGCCAGGCCTTGTTAAGGAAGCACAGTGGAGAAGGAACTCCCAACCTAGGGCTCCACAGACAGATACCTAAACCACTGAGTTAATGACTAGAGTTTCTGGAAACTACATTCTGCTGAGATGATCCTCTAAACCAGAGGTGTTTGCACACCATGCATCCAGTGTAACATGTGATTTTGCCCTTAGACACGGGGGGAGGGGGTTCCAAAGCAAAACCACCAGCAGGATTATATAAAAGCAGAAAGAAACCCTGTTTGTAATGGGGGCTTCTTGCATGCATGTGCATGCTCTTGCGATGGCTAGTCCTGCTTTCTCTACTAGGCAGGAATGGTCCGATGGTTGTGCTTTGGTTACGCTCTAAGGAGGATTTCAGCCAATGAGTCGATTTTCTGTCTGAACTGCAAGACACAAGCGTGCCGGATTATCCTCCCCTAGGCATGTTGCCAGAGGCCAGGGCCTGGCTTATCAGGGAGGCCATGGCTTTAGGAAGTCTGACACAGGGCTTGCCTTCCAGGGCTAACTTTGCAAGACAATAACCTCAAAGGGGAACTTCTTCCATGCTTTGACTGCCTCCAAGCTACTAGGAAAGATAGAAATGGGGTGGTGTTGGTGTTAAAAATTAAAGAGCAAAGGTTCTGAAAAATGTAACGCCTGAAGGGCAATATGCATCTCTTACATAGTGTCTCTGGACATTCCATTATAATCTCAAAACATGGGTGGATGACTTTCATTTGGGGGGGGGGGACCCACGGGAATCAGGGCTTGAAAAGCATATATATATATATATATATATATATATATATATATATATATATATATATATATATATATATATATATATATATATATATATATATATATATATATATATATATATATATATATATATATATATATATATATATATATATATATATATATATATATATATGCATGTTAGGGTGGATTCGGGTTTCTTCCCGTGTAGAAATCTGGTTGTTTTGGCGACGTTTTGACGAGGTCTCACTCGTCATCTTCAGGCTGGTGTTCTGGCTTCTTTCTTCTTGAAGCAAAGCGTGGTCTCAGTTGAAGTCCTTCTATAAATACTGCTGGGGGTGTGTGGTTTGCTTGTTCTGTTGCTGATTGTAGGTTCCTTTGTTCTTTTGTGATCTGCTGTGTGGCTGAGGCGATCGTTAAGGGCTTAACTGCTGGTGGGTTAGATGGCTGTTTAGAGACATCATGTGTGGGTGAGGTGCTGGATGTGTGTCTATTAGCCTTTTGTTTCTTAACGACCTTGGTGATGGGTGTTCTGGCAGCATCCTGGGCTTTGGTGGAGCCTCACCCTTAAGTGAAGAAATCAAGCCAAGCATCATCCCCAGAGAGAAATCTTCCAGATGCCCCAAGCTCTACGGCCTCCCCAAGATTCACAAAGAAGGAACACCTCTCAGACCCATAGTCAGCTCCATAGGCTCACCCCTACAAAACCTCGCCAAATTTCTTGCCAAACAACTCCAGCCCTATGCAGAATCCATCTCTTCATACGTACAAAACTCGTTCCACTTCATAGAAATTATAAAGAAACAAGACCTACAACCCAATGACCTACTCGTGAGCTTCGATGTTGTTTCGCTCTTCACACAAGTGCCCATTCAAGAAGCCTTGACAGCTATCCACAACAAATACAACCCCCCCAAGCACATCCTAGATCTGACCAACCACTGCCTAACCAACACATACTTCATCCACAATGGACAAAGATACAAACAGATAGAAGGAGCACCCATGGGATCACCCCTCTCACCGGTCATCGCAAACCTATATATGGAACACTTTGAAACCAACGCGTTGTCCGAACATAAACCCAAACTTGGCTCAGATATGTTACTTTGTTATCTGCCACACGGGAAAGACAAAGGAACAACTTCCTCACACATCTCAGCCTACACCCCAAAATACAATTCACTATGGAATAGAAGCCAACAACCAACTTCCCTTCCTGGACGTCCTACAAAAAACCCGACGGCTCCTTTACAAAAAACCCGACGGCTCCTTAGGACATACCATCTACCGGAACATACAAACCGCTACTTAAATGCACATCAACCACCACCCTGCACAGATCAACTCCGTAGCAAAAACCCTCATCTCCAGAACCAAACGCCTCACTGACAAAGACCACCTAAAAACTGAATTACACACACTCTCTCGAATGCTAGGATTTCCAAAAAAACACCATCACCAAACTAATCCAAAAAGAAACACCCCCCAAGAACAAAGAAACAGAAGAGAACAACGGCACTGCCCTCCTCCCTTACATCAAAGGGGCAAAATGGCTTCTCCACAAACACAATATCAAGACAGGCCTTTTGCACCGAACAAAAAATAGCCAACATTTTAAGAAACCCCAAAGACAAGATTGAGCTAGAAAACCAAGGAGTCTACGAAATATCATGCAAAGTCTGCCCAGCCACCACATCGGACAGACAAACAGGAGAATAAGTGCACGCATCGCAGAACACAAGAACGCAGTCAAAAAAGAAGAAAAATCTTCCTCTCTCTTCCAGCACATAAAAACAACACTTGATTTTAAAAGAACCAAACTCATCTCCAAAACTGAACACTTTCAACAGTCTAATCATGGAAGCCATTGAAATAGAGAAAACCCAAACAACATGAAAATGGACACCTCCCGCTTGCCTGACATCTGAAACTAGCCCTGGTCAACAGACGAGCCTCTTCACAAAACTGACACTAGGTCCAAAAGGACAGATGCACCACCTTCCATCCACACCAAACACAAACCCAGACCCTTCCCACAGATGAAAACCATCCAATAACAAAACCACGACTGCACCATCTACCGAACTCCAGCCACCACATGGAGCAACTTACACACGCCAAAAAAACATTGGGAGACCACAGACACGCAGCCAGACCAAATGAATTCACAAGACACAGGACCCCACTTACATAGCTGCCAGAACACCCATCACCAAGGTCGTTAAGAAACAAAAGGCTAATAGACACACATCCAGCACCTCACCCACACATGATAAACAGCCATCTAAACCAGCAACGATCGCCTCAGCCACACAGCAGATCACAAAAGAACAAAGGAACCTACATGCAACAGAACAAGCAAACCACACCCCCCCAGCAGTATTTATAGAAGGACTTCAACTGAGACCACGCATTCAAGAAGGGGAAGATGGGGGACCCGAAAACGTCGGAATCAGGGCTTGAAAAAGCATATATATATATACGGATATATATATATATATATATATATATATATATATATATATATATATATATATATATATATATATATATATATATATATATATATATATATATATATATATATATCTCCTATCAATGAACATTCAAAGTCAGCATTGTTGTTGCTGTCTTTCTAACAGAAAAGTAATTTTAAAGTACACTCCCAACTGGTGCACTTAAACTATGTGATGGAAATACTGAGCGAAGGATTTAAGCAGAGATCAGCAACATGAAAACATGTTGCTCACCAGGATCAAAATAGTATTATGCATACAAATTAATCTTTTCTGAGCCAAAGACAAATCTTTTTTTAAAAGATAATCTTAACCCAATGTTCATTTCCTCAATGTATTAATATAGGCTGCAAAGAGTTGCCCATTTCTCCTTTCTAAAAATAATTTTAAATATAAGCCATTTGGCTTTTCTTCTTCTTTTGGTGATTTAAAAAAATAGATGTGAAAACAGAATCTTTGGTAGATCATTCAGAAAGTGTTAGTTCAACGGGGAGACTGTGATGAAATATTTCTTCACTTGGTTTAGGGAGTTTTCAGCTAACAACTTCCTACACCTTTGAATTTTACCAAAGGAACCAGAATTGCTTACACATACATGCATAACTTATATCGCTATATTTGAAAATTTTACATAAGACAGAGAAAAGACACAAAAAGCACCATTTTCCAGAGCTTTTTGACCACATACGGTTCTTATTAAAAGTACAATGAGAGCTAAAATATTTAATGTCTCTAAAATCATAATCCATCTTAACTATACCTTCTAGTGAGTTCACCCCTAGGACATTTTATAACCTTTTTGCATTTCTAAACTCTTAAGACACATATTATTAATAATAAAAATTGTGTGCCCTCAAGTCAATTCTGACTTGGCAACCATTTTCAGGGTTTTCTAGGTAGCGAGTACTCAGAAGTGGTCTATCATTCCCTTCTTCTGGGGGGCAGGCGGGGGGGGGCTGGGACTGTGCAGCTTGCCCAAGGCCACACAAGGTGGCTCTTTTCTCAGGAGACACAATTGGGGACCGACTTCTGACTCACCGGGCCACCCTACCCATAATTTGTGAAACCAAAATACATTTGTAATTTTATTCAAGTACAAAGAAGCTCTGTTGTGTGAGTGATCAAGGCATTTAATTAGATAAAGCGTTATCACAAACAGATGTTTGCACCCAAAAGAGGTACAGTTTGCTGTGTTGAATGGTATACCAAAATGCTCCGCATGGACTGATATATCATCTGCTACCACATCTTTCATCACCATCTGACTAATGCCTAGCTTCCATAACTATCAAGAACTCCTCCTGTTGCACATAGGTCTATCCGTATTTTAGTTCAGAAAAATGACTGTATGGGCTAATAATCATGGCACAGAACCTCCTTTGAGTCAGTCCACCCAGTGGATTGGAACTTGGTGACTGATGAGTAATCATCAGGCTAGGGCTCAGGCATGGACAAGTAGAAACAGTATGAGGAGCTAGATACAAGATCAGATGTTTTGAGTTGGAGAGCACAGATTGCCACCTGAGAATTGATACACAGCTCCCAGACTGGGATAGGACCATGGGCCGCTATATGCTGAGATGGATGTGGGATATAAAAGATCCTACTGGGCTCTGAGGGAAACCTCTTCTTAGCTCAGCTGCCTTTAAGCCCAAACTGATCTAATGGATGGGATTTCCACTGTTCTTTTTCTGTACTGACAAAAAGGGAGTTCTTTCCCCCCTAACCATCAGGAAGAACATCTTGACAGTGAGAGCTGTTTAACTGTGTAATTGATTGCTTCAGAGGGTGGTGAATTCTCCTTCACATGATGTTTTTAAACAGAATTCAGATGGCTACTTGTCATTGATGCTTTACTTGTGATTTCCTAATTCAGCACGGTGTGTATTTATAGATTTAAAATATTTTTACCCTGTCTTTTTTTCTAAAAGGAAAGACCCAAGGTTGCTTACATAATTAAAAAGGTAATATTAAAAACTAACAACATATTGTATATATTTGTATTGGGAAATGGTTCAGCAGCCAGTGGGACTGCTATAATAGCGAGGTGGGTGAGTGTGTAATGTTGGATTCAGTGATCTTTGGAGTACCTTCCATCTGTTCATTTCTGAGATTCTATGAGTTCTATCCTGCTAGTCCAAAGGAGGAGCACAGCGCTGCTCTGCCTTCCTCTCTGGAGATGTCAAGTTCAAGTTCAAGTTCAAGTTTATTGCCGTCGTATGACCCGTATAAGCAAATATACAGTGAATCATAAAAACAGTGAAAAAGAGTAAAACTGTGAATGGGTAAAAACATCAGGAAGATGGATGGATGGTTGAGGTAATCTCTGCTCTCTTGCGTATAGCGGCCATAAAAAACTTTGCTACCTGGGCTGTAACATAAGAGTTCTTGTCTATTAAACAGTATTGGACTAACCATCTAGAAGGGTGGCCTTGGAACTTCTTCAGCAATGGGGCAATTAAGTTGTTTCTAATATGATCATAAAAAGGGCAAAATAAAAGCACGTGTTGGATAAATTCTGGGGACTGGTTTCCACATGGGCAAAATCTTTCTTGGCGCGGAATCCCTGTAAACCTACCCTGAAGGAGTGCTGATGGCAATACATTCATCCTGGCCAACATGAAAGCTCTACAAGCCTGTGGTGAACTAAGTGAGGTTAAATATCCTGCAGGGGTCTTATACGTTGGAAACACACCTTGTGACAAAGGGGAGCAGGTTCTATGTGCCAGGGAGAAAAGTTCCTGCCTCTCTATGTCATTTAGCCTCTGAGTAAGAATTCTTAGAGCCTGTTTCTGCCCTAACATCAAGATATGGTCAAGTGGGATACCTACAGACCTAATTTTTTGATTAATGAAGGATTGCCACTGGCTTTGGTAAGAATCAGACAGCATGTTAGACATGTACCCCAGTTGGTCTGCACAAAAAAGGATTCTAAGCCAGTACTTTAGGGTCTGGGTCCAGGCGTTAATTTCCAATCTACCCACTCCTGCCTCGAGGCACAACACTGCATAGGGTACACAGTTTGGGACCCCCAGAATCTGACGCAAAAAAGCAGATTGAATTTGGATCAAAGCATTCAACTCTGGAGATGTCTATAGCAAGACAGGAAGCTGAGGTTTCCTCTGCCTCATTAGACTATCACAATCATGGATGTATTTCCTTTACTAAAACAATGCTCAGACTCACAACATTGTAAGAGTTTATGTAGTAAAATACAATATTTCAACATGATTCTAGTATGCGGAAGGAAAAATATATCCAGGATGGTAGTTATTTTAGCCTGTTGGATGAAAATAACATGCCCTATCATCGCTTACAAGTGCATCTGAAGAAGTGGGCTACAGTACATGTTTATGCTGCAGGGGTGAATCCACATTGTGAATTAATGAATTGCTAAAATTGCATTGACATTTTATTTCAGGATATTGAAGATTCCACACATGGAGCAGATCGTTCTACATTAAGAACACTATTTTGCCAGAATTTGAATTCAGATGGACACTTGAACTTTGCAATTCTACAAGCAGCTTCTGTATTGGTGCTGTTGCTGAGGTCTCTGGTGCACAAAGTGTAGCTTTTTATTGTGTTTATAATTGCTCAGTTTGTCTGTTATATAACCATGGATAAGAAAAGACTCATGTTGTGAAATTGCATTTACAAGGTTCACCATTAGGCATCTAGGTAAGCAAACAGACCCATAGAATTATGTATTACATCAGCAAACCTCACCCCAACATCTCATTCCCCTCAGCCCCTATTTCTACTAATCATATAGAAGCTTTCTTGATCAAGCTTTGCACTTGTACTCAACTGAACATGAGCAGAAGTTCAAGTCTGAAGAATTTTGCTCAATGCAAGAAATTTGAAGTAGAAGGGATGGAATGGTACAGAGTGTGCACCCACGTTCCATCTCCACTTTTAAACCTTATGCGATCAGACTAACCAGACAAATAAAATGAGTTAAGCTGGTCTGATCTTGTAACTAGAGATGGGCACGACCAGGAAAAATGATGTTTCGAGTTGTCGTGTGTCGGAGCCGGCCCGTTTCGGCTCATTTCCGTTTTTCGCGAAATTTTTCACAAATTTGTCATTTCGTTTGTCGGTTTTTCATCTGTCGTTAGTACTGTTTTTTTGGGGGGCTCCTAGAGGCACCTCTGGGTGGGTGCCTCCTCTGGCCCACCATGATGGGAAAGCGGGCTCCTGGAGGCACCTCTCTGGGGTGGGTGCCTCCTCTCCTCACCCGCTACAAAATGGCATGCATAGCCAATTGGATATGCATACCATTAAGTTGCAGCAGCAGTAGCAGGCAGAGGGACCTCTTTCGGGTGCCTCACTGCCTGCTGGAGAGCGAAGTGACAGAGGACTGGAGTGAGTCACTGGGGACCCATAAGGGCGCCCGCTGTGACTCACTAAGAAGGGAAGTGTACTTGCTGTAGTGCAATACGAGTACACAGATCTGGCTTGGGGTTAGGGGTTAGCGCAAGGGCTAGGATTAGGGTTACTGGTAAGGTTAGGGTGAGTTACTGGGGTGCACCTCTGGGTGCCTCTCTGACCCACTAAGAAGGACAGTGTACTGGCATATGGGTTAGGGTTAGGGTTCGGGTTCGGGTTCGGGCTAGGGTTAGTGGCTTTTTATGCCCGACTGGCACATCCCAGAAGTCTTGGTCAAAACCTGGCCAAGTGGCCATGCAATTGGTGGAATGGTTTCAAAAATTTGCATGGTCCACTCCCATGGCCAGCCCATCATTGCGCAGGTGTAAAAAAATAAAATTAAAATAAAATAAAATCAATGGAGACGTTTTGTTGCAAGAAAAACCAACTGCTGCTACTGTAAAACTTCAGGCAGTTTTAAAATAGCTATTTTCGCATGTTTCTGTGGTGCTTTGTTGTGTTTTTGGACCACGATTTCAAAATAAATATTGGGGTCGCCCCATTTTGGATCCCCCGCTCGCACCGCATGGCATGGTGAGTGAGTTGGTGAGACGACGAGGATGCCCCCCCACCAGAGCAGCCCAGGACAGGAGAGGGGGGGAGGCCGCCCCCCCCCAGAAACCACCCTTCTGGTAGGTGCCCTCACTGAGGCAGGCATATTTTCGCCTGCTTTTTTGGCCGGGAATCGGGTTTTTTTAACTTTTTTCCTGTGCCGCGCCGCTTGGCGAGTTGGCGTGGGCGAGTGCGACTTGACGACGAGGATGCACACTTTGCGCAGCCCAGGAGAGGAGGGCAGGGAGGCCGGGGACCCCCCCCCCAGAAACCACCCCTCTGGTAGGTGCCCTCACTGAGGCAGGCATATTTTCGCCTGCTTTTTTGGCCGGGAATCGGTTTTTTTTTATTTTTAAAACTTTTTTCCTGTGCCGCTTGGCATCGCGCGATCGCTGCGATGCCAGGAACGACAACACGAAAAATCAGACCCAATTTTTCTTTTGTCGGTTCGAGTTCGAGTTCTGGCAGAGTAATTGTCGTTACCGTTTCCGTTCCGTAACGGAAACAAGAAACGGAAACGGAAACGAGAATTTCGCCAAGTCGTGCCCATGTCTACTTGTAACACCCAAAACAGCTGCCTTGCACTGAATTTATTCATTGGCCTATCTCATACTATTGTCACCTCCATCAGCAGCTCTTTCAGATGTCAGGCAATTCTTATTTTCTGCTCTTGTTCCTTGAGATTATTTAACTGGAGAAACCAGGGACAGAAGGGCTCACAGAGCCTTTCAGCAAATCATGTGCTCTGGCCCTCAGCCGGGGAATCATCTCCCATATGAACTTTAAACTGTGGAGACAAAGATTAGGAGTCAGATGCCCATTTGCCTCTTGGTAGAAGAGGCAGCCTGCTAAGCCTTGGGTCAGTTATAGTCCCCAGGCACTGCCAAAAGAAGGAAGTTGTAATTGAGTTCTGAGTGTTCAAAATCTAATAGCCCTAGAAGAAAGAAAAAGGCAGAATTGCCATGGGTACATGTAAGTATTAGCTGGCTAGATAACCTGATGACCCAGAGGTTGGGAGTTTAGTTCCATCCATGTTGTGCCTCTTGGGACAAGAGCCAGTCTGTGTCAACTCAGGCAAGCAGCAGATTCCTAGAGTGCCCAAGGAGAAGGCAAAAATAAACCACTTTTGAGTATTCTGCACCTAAAACACCCTGGAAAGGGTTTCAGTAATCCACTTGACAGCATGCAATTATTATTTAATTAATGCAAGTAACAGATGACCTTACTACTTGACTCTGAAGGGGACTGTCGTCCGAATTTTGGAATGCTATCTTGAAACAGAATTTTGAGTCACTCTTGCATCCACTGTTTGAATTTTATCATTGCCAGGCCATCATTCTGAATTACACATCTCAGTTCCTGGGCATCTTACCTGTTTGTTTGCACTGAAACAGTTGTAAACCAAAAATAAGAAGCAGCAGTTAAAAATGGATATAAAGGACTATTAAGACAAGAGAAGAACAGATGCAGAGAAAGAAAATGATTTTCAGCCCTGGCCTCTGGCCAAAAGCTTTGTGCTGTGCTAACAACAATAATCCCACCTGCCAGATTGCTGCAAGCTCAACTGATATAATCATGGTGTTTAAAATAAAACACAGCGAACACATATGCCCCAGTCACAAACCATGCTGGGTTCTCCTGTCATTTGGCAGAGTAAATACTGAGCATTTAATAACAGTCTTTCCATGTAAAATCAACCAAGAGAGAGCACCATTATTATAATGGTACTCTTTCTCTTTGAATCTGCAGTTGTGATTAAAAATCCATTGCACCAGCCTTCACACATAAGCTATTCTATATATTTTTAAAAAAATCTAAAGTATGAGCCATATATGCAAAGAAAAAAGAATCAATATTGCCATATTAATACTAATTAAATAAAAGGGCAGTTTTTATTGCACTTTGAAATCTAAGCTGTTATATCCTCACCAAAGAGCCCACCAGGTAAGCATATATGAAGGTCAGGAAGAGAAAGTCAAGTGTTGGGGGGGGGATTAACCACCTGTAGATCCATAACTGCATAATCTGGGTATATTACCATGAATAGGTTCACAGTTCTTGTGGGACACAGGGCCGGTGTTTCCATTAAGGCGAACTAAGCAGTTGGCCTAGGGCGCCAAAATGGAGAGAGGGCACTGGACAGCCTGCCGTCACCTGCTGCCCCCCCTGCCGCTGGCCACCGCTGTCCAACCCCCTACCGCCTGCCAGCTGCCCGTCGCCGTCCACCCATCGCTGCGCGTCGCCGCCCGCCTGCTGCCCCCCGCGCCCATCACTGCCCAACTCCCATGCCCATCGCCGTCCCCCACCCTCCGCCGCCCCACCACCCCACCCCACCCCCTGCCCCGCCCGCCCACCGCCCTGCCCCCTGCCCACCACCACCACTGCCCCGCCCCCCTGCCCTGCCCACCCACCATCCACCCCACCACCCACCCCTCACCTAGGGCGCAAAAAAACCTAGCACCGGCCCTGTAGTAGATGGTGTATGTAGAAGTGTGTCCCATTTAAAATCTGCAGCATAAACACAGGAAGACAAATATATTTGCATTACATTTCTTTAAATAGTTTACTTGGGAATAAGGAGCCATTTAAAAATAGCTAGATGTCCCTTTTTCTTTTCAACTGGACTGAAATGCTTTTACACCAATGCAAACCCATTTGACCCAACACAACATGTGTAGTTGAACAAACCTTTTAAGTTTTCCATTTTGAACTTCTATTGTTTGTAATGCTGTGATTCTAGAAGGATGGCACATTAAGTTTATCTGTTTCTCTAGACATTTTATTTAGAATGTATTCTTGAAGGCTTTCATGGCCGGGATCTGATGGCTGTTGTGGGTTTTTTTCGGGGGGTTTGGCCATGTTCTGGAAGTTTTTCTTCCTGAAGTTTTGCCACGCTCTGTGGCTGGCATCTTCAGAGGATGCCAGCCACAAAGACTAGTAAAACTTCAGGAAGAATACATTCGAGGATACATTCTAAATAAGATGTCATTTTATGTAGAATTAATATTATGTCTTTTCTCCTTTCTGTAACACATTTCGACTGAAAATAACAGGAGTTATAAGAGTCTTTTTGAATTATGCAATATACAGTTATGATTGTTCTTTAAACATAATGGTGGTGATATTTTTTTTTAAAATGAAATAAGAAAAAAAACAGACCAAGCTTGTATTACCTTTTTGAAATCACCCATGTTTCTATATTCACACAGTATCATGTCAAAGAAGATTGGGATCGTGGCTTTCCGTAGCTCAGCTTCAGGTATAAGGGTCATTTCCAAGATCGGTCCAACCATTCCAGGAATAAAACGGATTTTATTTTGTCCTGGGCGGGGGAAGGATTTCAAAAGGAGACATTAAAATGGGCTAACATGTATAAATAGATCATAGCCATGACCCTGTCATTTACACTCACCAGTTTTAACTCATTGTAAATCTCAGCAATGAGAAGGCAACAGTATTTCCTATTGCATGCTAGTAGTGTGATTAGAAATACACAATGAGGAATGTAACAGTCCTTTGAAATATGTATATCACGCATGCATGCACACACATGTGCACACCCACACACCCACATCCACACACCCCATAATGTTCTCCTACCAGTTCTATTGGGCTTCTGCTGTCCTTGCCAATATAAAAGAATTCATGTGATGACTAAATACTCATATATCATTAAGTTCATATTACAGAAGCAACACAGTGGGCATTGTCCCATCCATTACCAATAAAATTATGCTTCAGTAAACTGCAAGATCAGGGTCTAGGTTCTTTTGTCCATCATTCTGATGTATCCTGAACATTTCTCAAGCTTTAGAAAGGGAACTCGAGAGATGGTGTCATGGATTGATTTGGAAAATGACTTGGGACATTTTATTTGATTGAAGAAAATAACTTGTATTTTTTTTAAAGTGTTGAAGAAAAATAAACCAGCATTGTGACATGGATGCCTTTGAATAAACTTTCAGTTCAGTCAGACTTGGCTTAGGCCACTGCCACTGCCTTCCACAATAAAATAATATTGGCTTTCAACCATTTGTCAGATTGACTTTCATTTGGATTTCCGACAAGTGGTTTGGACCCTATGGCTTTATAAGCCCTTCTAGCACCATTCTTTTGTGAGTCTAGGATTCTGATTTGCACAGCTAAGAAAAAAATGAATGTAATTCTTTAAGCACTTTATACTTTTCAAAAAAGCATAATATTTATGTTGATATAAATGTAATATAAATAATATACATACTAAGCTTCCATGATACAAACAGTAATGTTACCATCACTAGCATGGTAGTCTTACACAGGCTCTGTTTTCCCATTCAACTGCTGCAGTACATCTGCATTTCAAGAAGGTAGCTCTGATAGGACCTCACACACCAGGGGAGATGCCCCAGAGAATTCAGACTTCCACATACCATCAGTGCTCCAGTTTCAAACATTTCACTCCTGAGTATGCTTGGAAAAGAAAATAACTGGAAGCAATATATTTTCTCCCCCATTTCTATCAAAAGCAATCTATCAGCGAACATTACACAGTAGCCATTTGACATGTTCTCTTGTCTTTGTCAAAATGGACAAAACTTATCTGCCTCCTCCCCTGGATGAATAATGCCCACCATTAGAAAGCTCAGAATAGAAATAGTGTCCTGTTAACTCTATTATGGAATGGTTGCTCATTAGCCGTGTGAAAGAGAGAGACTTCATAATCTGCCGGAGGAGACATTTGCCTTTATGACTGATATAATAAAAAAAGAAAAGAGGAAAAAAGATGACGATGAAGATGAAATGAGCTTCCAAATGTCATTTCTAACAAAAAAAAAATGTGGCTTTGAATATTCTTCAAATATGGTTTTTGTAGGAAAAATTATAGTAAGGCATGAACTGTTTGCTTGTTGCCTTTAATGTTACCCCACTTGCAATGCAGAATAATATCTGATGCTTCAGAGAAGGTGGGCAGAGGGGGAACACTACAGTGTTCTGGTTGTAAACAGCCCCATAGTATTCAAAGCAGTAAACCGTGGGGAGTTTACAATTTAATTATGCAGGCTACACATTGTGCCCCCCCGGCCACAGACCCCATCAATCTGGGTACTCATTTTACCAACCATGGAAGGTTGGACAGCTGCGTCAACCATGGGATTGAACCCCAGGTCATTAGCACAGTTTTGGCTGCAGTACAGCAATTTAACCACTGCGCCACGAGCCACTAACCATTGTGGTCTACCTTAGGTTTGATGTGCTGCATTATAATCTGTCAGGAGGCACCTTGCAATACGAGCAAAGTGCAGAATTTCCAGGACCAGTACTGTTTTCAAGGTCTCAATTTCCAGCTTCAGTTGAGGCCTTGAAATCTACGAGCTGTATACTTTTAATATGGAAAGCATAAAAGGGGCTTATAAAGCTGATTAGATATATATGAAACTTACCCACTGTCCTTCCATTAACCCTGGGTCATCTGTGCATTTCAAACTAAGAAGACCATTGGAGGAATGGCACCATGACAAAGGATTGGAAAAGAGCAGGGGGTGGGGGGATACCACTCTCCCACATTAGGGGCCCTGATCCTGCTTGTCCTTGTGTTCCCCAGGAGAGTTCCATTATTGACTTGGGCTTCTTTTATATACTGTCTAGCATCTAGAATAGGAGCTATGGATACATGTGCGAAAATCCATCACAGAGCTCAATAGGAGCAGTGGGACTGATGTCAGCAGCAACAACAAAATGCCACTGATTAAAGGCTTCCCTTAGCGATTTCAAGATACACCTGACATTGTCACTTTGGGCAAAAGGCATGTGCACTGTAAAATTCCCAAAGGGAGTCTCAAACCTACCAATTTGTGCTGCCACGAAGATGGCACAACAGGATTAGAGGGACTGAAATGTAGCTAAAAGGATGCAATGATTTAGGTGTTTCCAATAGGGTTAGATTTTAGTTCGACTGAAGTCTGTTGCAGTAAAAAAACAAAGTCTTGGAAAGACTAATAAATTTTATTTGGTGTTATGTTCCATGGATTGTACAGCGTTCTGCTTGTCTAGGTAGCACCGAATTTGGCAGATAAGGAGAACATTATAGATATGGAATTATAGTTGTTGATAATGCTAATCTGAACCTGTTCCTGCCTGGAGACAAATGTACATTGCATGCCTTCAACATGGCAATTTCCTTCTGCTTCTGTACAGTTTTGCCCCCTACAAACAACAACAACAACAACAACAACAACAACAAACTGCTGGATGGCTCAGTGAAGCCAGAGGATGCGAGATCAATTCCACACGACAGGGTCTGGACTTACTGACCCAAAGGACTCCTTCCAGCTCAGCTCCATAGGATCTCTTTCAACTCCACAGTTTTAATATTATTTTTTATTATAAGATACAGTTCAGCATTTTTTAAAATGTGTGAAATAAGGAACTTATTCTTTTCCACTTAAATTGGATATTAAGCAGATGCTTTCACAGCTTTAATTGTTGCTGTTTCTATCTCAGCAGAACATGCTGGCAGTTTGCACCCCAAGCTATTTTTGTTTTTATGTCAATTTTTTAAAAAACTGCCAAATTAAAAGCATAATCCCATCTGAATAAAAAAAACAATAGCAATGAACAGCTATTAAAAAAGCACTATTTATTTACTATGTTAGTTTGCATATTGAGTTTTAAAGACAAGGAATTTCCAACTCCATAGAAACAGATGTATTTGAAAACAAAAAGTAGCCTAATTAGTAAGCAAAACTGTACATAAATGGCACTGAAATTGAATGACTCACTTCTACTCAGGGGAACACAAACTAAGGCTTCAGACCCACACCAACCTACCTAGGAATCTGTTTATATGAATGTAATCATGCGTGCATTAACAGTCTACACTGCAAATGTTGAGTGGCATCACTAGCACACTTCACTTTTCTTTTCTTTTTCTATTCTTTAAGCTTGAAAATATCTAAACTTTCAAGTAAGGCAAACCCAGGGATGAAGGGGTAACATGGGTGCTACTTGGCATTGTTCGTTCAATCATTTGCTTTATTTTGTGATGGTTTATTTTGCATACGTATTGTAAAAAATGCACAGGATGGGCAGAAAACTCCTACACAGAATCATTATTATAGCCTGTGACATCGCAGCTGAATTCCTGCTGACTTTATCATAACTGAATCAAAACCAATTGTAATTTTTTCAGTCCTGCACACTTACCTTTCTGCTCCTACAGAGATCAAACATCCATATACTCTGCTATTTTAATGGGAATTGGGAATCCAAATACCTTAACTGCTTTTGAATAAAACTCATCAGGCTTTTGGTATGCCATACTTACTCATAAACCAAATTAGAATTCTAATGAGATAAGGAAATCAAAATTTAAAATATGTAGGACGGTTTCAATTAAAATCTCCATTTATGTTTCCTAAGTACAGAACTCAAGTGAAATCAGTCCTTTTCCTCATTCATGGGTAAGGACCAAACAAACAAGGATTTAAAACTTTAGCAAGCAAAAAGATTTTTCCTGCTACTAATCCTCTCCCCTTTCTGATTCGTCCCATGTGGTCTAGTGACCCAGTGGTGGCAAGCCTTCAGCACTCCAGATGTTTTGGACCACATCTCCCACAGTCCTTTGTCATTGGCAGCACAGGCCTGGCAATCTGGGAGTTGTAGTCCAAAACATCTGGCGTGCCAAAGGTTCACCACTACTAGGCAGCTTCATACCTTTAGAAGCTTTCATGTCATGAAAGTCTCTCCCTGGTCCGCATAAAGACAAGGGTTATCAAATAACACAAAAAGGAATTAAGACCAATAATTCTGTGTACAGTGATGCTTTGAATTATGAAATTAATCAAGTCCAATGGATTTTTCATAATTCAACATTTTTGTAATTCAAAATGCAGTTTCCCATAGGAAATGTGTTGAAAACCAATTAATCCATTCTGGAGGTCCTAAAAAGGCAAAAAAGTGAACAGATTAATTGGTTTTCAACACATTCCTATGGGAAACCTGCCCCAACCCAGCAAAGCATGGGAAGAGCTTCCCCCCTTTGCTGGCTTGGGGGGGGAATCCTCTCAATCAACCAACAGCCAAGGCTGCTAAGCTGTCAAAATCACCTGGCTGTCGGCATGCCTCCAAAAGCAGCTGATTCTGACAGCTCCGCAGCCTTTGCTGCTGGTTGACTGAGGGAGTTTCCCTCTAACCCAGAAATGGGGGGGGAGCTCTTTCCCTGCTTTGCTGGGTTGGGACAGGCACCCAGATGGCTCCTTTGCCACCAGCCCCCCACCCCACCCCCCAGTGCTTGCTCCTTCCTGTGGTGGCAAGTTCCTGGAGGGTTTCTCCCTGCTTCCCCATGCCCTGGTTTTGCCTTGGAAGCAGACATAAACCACAGCTCCTCCCGTTTGTGGGGTTTCTACCTGCTTGCAAGACAAAACCAGGGCATTGGGGAGCAGGTAGTCTTTCCCCCAGGGGCTTCACCTCCCTGCCCTCTCCTCCTTTTCAGGCACCGGAAAGCTGAAAGGAGGTGAGTGGCAGGGAAGCAAAGCCACTGGGGGAAAGATCGAAGTCCCTTTCCCTCAAGCTGCCCATCAACACAGGGGCACTCTCCACAAGATGGACTTGGGTGCCCTGTGGTGCAGGGTAATTGCTGCTGGTGATCTGCACTTCCTTCAGTGTGCCTGGAAAGCAAGTGGGCGGCAGAGATCCAAAGACACGGAGCCCCACCGCCTAACTCCTTTTGGAGACATGCTGACAGCCAGGCGATTTTGACAGCCTGGTGCTTGTACTCTGCTTGCGAAGGTTGCGTAGCTGTCAAAATCACCTGGCTGTCAGTGCGCCTCCAAAAGGAGGCGGGAGGCGGGGTCTGTGTCTTTGGATCCCCGCCACCCATCTGCTTTCTGGCCATACTCAGAAGGAGAAAGAACCATGTAACTCGAATTTTTTTTTTCATAACTAAAAATTTTCGCATGCCCCTGTATTTCCCTTCATAAATCAAATTTTTTGTAATTCAAGGCATTCGTAATTTAAGGCATAACTGTATTAGAACATAAGAAGAGCCATGCTGGATCAGGCCAAAGGCCCATCTAGTCCAGCTTCCTGTATCTCACAGTGGCCCCACCAGATGCATCTGGGAGAGCACGAGACTAGATATCTGTCTCCTGATACCACTCCCCTGCATCTGGCCCTTGAAGTTGTCAGAGAGAAAGATGTTCGGTGAAGATCAGTTTCTCGAATTGTGCTTACTTACCAAGTTTGTACCACATGTCACGGATAGCAAAGCCAATGAGGCGTCTCATGTCTCCGTACCTACAAGAGAAGAGAGAAGGTGTTACTTTTATCCTAGTTTTTATCCCCAAAATGAAAAAGGAGTCTTTCTGATTATTTAAAAGGCTTACTTGTTCAGGATCTTCAGACACTTGGCATGAGAGAACTGTTCAAGCTGCAAGGAATCCTGCGTGATAAAAGCCACTGCCAGGTGAAAGTAGTTGTTCCACAGCTGGAAAGGGGACAGAAGACAGAGCGCTGAATATTTGCAATGGTGCTCCAGTGGAAGGCAATCTTGAAGTGCATAATTTACGAAGGCGACTGATGGAGGTAGCACAAGGTTTTGATATAATGCAAAGACACACACAATTGTTACCTTGCAGTTAGATTAAAAGCAAGAGGGGAATCTTTATCCCCACTGGCTTACATTCCCTCAGTTGTATCAGAGGATCCCTAAGGCTTCATTAGATAACAACAGTAAACTACGAATGGCAATCCCTATGAAATTCAGCATATCTCAAGTTAGCTGCAACTTTAAAATCAAACAACCATGGTCACTGTGTTGTGTTATGGTGGGATAAGTCAATCAGAGATTTTTGGGAGGAAAAAACCTCCCCTCGATTTGAAAAAATGTAGCACAGGTAAAATATGCTAAGGGTGTTAAATCATGCATATGCAGCATATATGATTGATTGATTGATTTCTTGATTTCTTGATTTGACTTTTACTCTGGGCAATTTACAACATGGAATAACAAAATAACAAAATAAGACATTTTAAAAAAATCAAAATACAAACAACATAATATAAACAAAATATACATAAATCAACAACAATAAACTACAATAAAACTAAAATTGAAGTAAAAATAGCCAGGTGATTGCTTAAATAAAAAACGGGGGTGGGGGTGGGCAGAGAAGATAAGCGATAAAAAGAATAGTGTCTTAATGTTTGAGAAATGAGGAAAGGCCATTCTGTACAACCAAGTTTTCAATCGTTTTTTTTAAAGTTTGAAGCGAGGGTGCCAGGTCAATTTCGGGAGGTAGATGATTCCATAACTGGGGAGCGACCACCAAGAAGGCCCTACTCCTCGTTACAACTTTCCAGACCTCCCTTTCCAGATGTCCTGCCTGGCTAGCACAGGAGATCTGGGCAGTTCTTCTTGGGAGGAACCACTCTGTCAGATACTGAACTGCCAAACCTTATATATATTCCTTGATGTTGGGGCTCTTGCCCTGCTGGTCCATGCACTCATAATATTGAGATTAGACTACTGTAGTGCATTCTATGTGGGGCTGACTATATGCTTGGTGTGGACGCTGCAGTTAGTGCAGAATACAGCGGCCAGATTACCAACAGGACTAACCAGCTCAGACTTAACCCTGAGAAGACAGAGGTTCTGTTCTTCAGGGCGCCCTCCTCTAGGTACAATGGCCCCCTCCCTAGTCTGGGGGGAGTTTCCCTGCAGCCAACGGACAGGGCCAGGAATCTGGGTGTGGTCTTCGATTCAGCCCTTTCCCTCGAAGCCCAGGTGATGGCTATCTCCAAGACCGCTTTTTTCCATCTCCGCAGGATCACCCAGATCCGCTCGTACCTGGATGAGGCCTCCCTGAGGACAGTTGTGCAGGCCCTCGTGATCTCAAGGATTGATTACTGCAACACCCTCTACATGGGGTTGCCCTTGACCCTTGTCCGGAGACTTCAACGAGTGCAGAATGCGGCAGCCAGACTGGTGGTGGGTGCTCATAGATACAATCACATCACCCCAGTTCTGGCATGCCTCCATTGGCTGCCTGTGGTCCTCCGGATAAGGTTCAAGGTCCTGGTTTTTGTTTACAAAACCCTCCACAGCTTGGGTCCTGAATACCTGTCGGAGCATATCTCCCAAAGGTCAACTGAGGCAAGGCCCACTAGAATGCCGCAGGCGTGCTCACTCCAAGTGGCCACACCCAGGGAGGCGCGGAAGTCGCTCATGCGCAACTGTGCCTTCTCTGTGGTGGGCTCCTAGTTGTGGAACCACCTTCCGAGTGAGCTGCGCCTTGCACAGTCCCTGCTCGCCTTCAAAAAAGCCCTGAAAACCATGCTTTTCAGGGAGGCATTTGGCGATCTTTAATTTAATTTAATCTAATTCTCCGGTTTTTCCCCCCCACCCTCTTGATGCCTCTTGCTGAGGGTTTCTGGTTTTATTTGATTTTGATTTTGTTTGTTTTTGTATTGTATTGTTGATTTTAATTTTGTTGTAAACCACCCAGAGTTCCGTTGGAAGATGGGTGGTAGAGAAATAAAATAAAATAAAATAAAATAAAATAAATAACAGGGACAAAAAGATATCATCACATTACCCCTGTTCTGGCCACTCTGCAATGGCTGCCAATACACTTCCACTTTGACTTCAAGGATCTAATGCTAACATACAAAGCCCTAAATGGTATGGGACCTTGCTATCTATCAGAGAGGATTCTCCCAAATAGTATTGCCCGGACCACCTAATCTTCTCTAGCTGGTCACTTGAGGGTGCCTACACTGAGGGAGGTCCATAAGGCAACAACCAGAAATTGGTCCTTCTCGGTGGTGCACCCTCAGCTCTGAAATTACCTGCCCCTTGAGATACGTACAGCTCCCACACTTAAAAACTTTAAATGCCAGTTAAAAATGTGGTTGTTTCGAGTAGCCTTCCCTGACTCTTGATCTTTTCATCATATAGATCTGAAAATTTTCCTCCTCTGCCTCTTGCTATGCTTGTCCATTTTATGATTGATTTTCTCAGTTTGTCAGCTTAATTTTATTGTTTTATATTATTATTAATAGCAAAAGCAAAGTGTTCTGCTTATATACCGCTCCATACCACTTCAAGAAGTCTCTGGGAGGTTTACAGTTTTTAATTACAGTATGGAGGCTACACATTGCCCCCCACCCCAGCAAGCTGGGAACTCTTTTACTGACCTCGGAAGGATGGAAGGCTGAGTCAACCCTGAGCCTGCTACCTGGGATTGAAATCCAGGTTGCGGGCACAGTTTTACCTGCAGTACAGGCATTTAACCACTGTGCCGCGAGGCCCCTGTTGTATTTTGTAACTTCAGACTAATTTATATATATATATATATGTTTTATGTTCTTTATGTTTGGTTATTGACAACCCTCAATTTTTTTAATCTAACAATTTTAGACAAAAATGTAGTCTTATACACAGAAAAATACTGCACACATTTTATAGCTTAAATTTTTCACAGTGCCTATGACTTCAAATTGCTATAACTTCAATTTTTGGACACTGAAGATGAACTGAAGGGCATTTTGTCCATCTATCTTCAGGAGAACAACTGGAAATATGTCTTTTCACAGAGTAATTTATTCTTTATAAGAATTTGCTACATTGTGATCAGAGCTGTATGTCTTTAGTGCCGCATAGAAAAACTGAAGTTTATTATAGCGAGACTCTTCTACACCAAAGATCACGCCCAGAGATGACCCTATTTTTATACTCTTTCAGTAAAAAGCCAACTGTGGTTAAAATCATGTTTTCTACATTGCATCCAATTTAGTTTACTAAAAAGATCAATGGATTTTCAATGTACAGTATATGGAATTTTTCCTTACATAGAGTGATCCATGTTAATATTAACGCAGGACAGTGCATGTCTCCCCATTGCTGCCACCCAAGTCAGCAACTTAGAGTAATTTAATATACTCCCTCCTGTTTCGAAGCCTAAAGAAACTAATTAAGATTTTTGCCTTATTAAAATATATAAACAATTACATTCACTGTCATGTACTTCTCAATAAGCAGAATAGGAACTGTAGGCAATGATATAAAACGGAGCAAAACAGAGGCTTGCATTTTTAAAATAAATGTCTTCACTTAATAGAAATGCAGTATGTTAATCACTAATTCAATCCCTCTCCTCTCCCAACCCCAAGTTTCTCAAAAGGGCACCCAGAAAGGCAAATTACTGCTATAACTCTAAATACATTTTACTGCAACCAGCACATCCTGATGAAAGAAACCTACACATTTCTAAGTTAAATGTGATCAGTGAATGTGAACTAATGTTTGGGATGACTGGTGAGGTAGCAAGCTCTGCAGCAGGACACGTCTGCATCTGTGTCCCATCAGCATAAGACAAAAACCTAAGAAAGATTGCTGGTGCAGAGGAGGCATGACCACAAAAGATCACTCAGGAAGAAAAACATCTATACAATGCCCAACAGAGCTTGGGCAATTTGCTTTTATGAATGAGAGCAGAATAGCTCAGTCAGCATGGCCATGGTTCTGGGAACTGTCATCCAGAAAAGTAATCATCACAAGCGGTGCTTCCAAGGCTCAAACCTATAAGCCAGGAGGAGCTGAAAGAAAACCATGGCAATGGCTGGCAATGAATACTAACTGGAGAAGGGAGTTGCCAGTATTGCCCTTGCCCATTTGGAGGCACACAGGGACTGGAAACCTCAGGTCATTTGGAAGATCCACCATTAGATACAGGAAACTAGACTAGATGGGCCCTTGGCCTGATCCGGCATGCCTCTTCTTATGTTCTTATGTTACTGTATTCAGTTCTCCAGGATTCAATGGCTTCTTTGTACTACCATTTTCCTCAAGTACCTTTTGCTGTTTTTACTGGATAACTGGGTCTCCTTTGGACATAAATGGAAGAGCAAGCAAAAACTATGTTAACTCCAGACACTACTCTAACTGAAGGGGAATACTGAATTTGTTTAAATATAAAGGAAAAGAAAATCTGTTGAAAATGAATACAAACACATCTCAAATATATGACATAACTCAACTATGTTTGATGCATTTATTTTCTTCAGTTTTAACCAATATTACTTTGCCTGTTAAGTTTTTAAGCAGCTTCTTCACATGTTACCTACATGAAGGAGCAATAAAGCTAGAAAGGGGTTGTGAGGCCATACCTGTGGCCTAATCCAAAGAGACACCATTTTCCAAGCCCTCTGTTTGCTGTCACTCTATCAATAAGTGTATGTCAAAATTGAGAAAATGTAGTGTTCCATCTCATTCTCTCAGATGCCATGGCCAACCTCTGACACCAGAGGGCACTTGCTTGTGAATTCAAAGAGGTGGCACAGACAAGTGTCTGGAGAGAGCAGATCTGGGAATGAGGTAAATCCAGATGGATGGGAGCTAAACCTGGCCAACAAGTTAATATTGCCAGGGACAGAGGGGGAAATGTATTTTAAAAATTGGGCTGGGTGTAGGGGTGACTAGAGACATAATAAACGTGGGCAGCAACTACAGCAGCTGCCACCATTCCCACTACGTCTTATGTCCTGCATCATCTTACTTACGGGACACATAACACATGGAGAGGGACATTGTCTGATTTTATTTGTGTTGCTTTTTCCTATTTCTAAAATTAACAAACCTTACTCCCTTGCAATAAGCAGTATCATTTATAGTCCCATCAGAACTTCAAATGTATGATTTGTGCAACTGTCATACACCCTTTCCTATTTATCAAACAGACTTGCAGAAGAACAAAACATGAAATGATGGATGCTTTTAAAAAGCAGGGTCACATCACATCATTTGTTACTGTAATTTGATAGGAGGAAAGATGATGAAAAATTAATCAGAGTAGGCTGTAAAAATGTTTAAGGTCAGAATAAAACAGTTCTCTCTCACACATCTCCCACAACCACAGAGATAGATTGAAGAACAATTTATACTGAAGGAAAACACATGGGTTATTTTAAAAATTAAATTTAAATTAATTTAATTGGCTTTTGTTTCACAGCCCAAACAATGAGTCATTTTCAATTTATTTACTCATTTTGACTCTTCAGAAACTACAGTGTTAAGGAGACAATCAGTGCTGCCAGTAGGGGGCCATGATCCCCCAATTTTTTGCTGGGACAGGACAGCATGTCTTCACCTTTTGATAGCAGCCAGAGTTAACTGTGAGGTAACAAAGTGTGTCCATGTGGCACATGGCACTATCCTAATTGTTCCTTTGTGTAAACACTCAAACTAGAAGAGGCACAGGGAAAGAATTAGCTTCTACCCTTCAGAGAAATCTTCCTCCAAGTCAGCACATGGGCCACCAAAGAGGCGAAGTCAGAAAACATGGTGTGTGTCCCCACTTTTGAGCTGCCCACTCTGTGCCTGCTGTGTGGCTATGGGGCAAAGTGGCTAGCTCTACAAGCATCTGCTCAGGCTGGCATGATTCCACAAGCATTAACTTCACTCACCAAATTGAGAAAGCTTTCTTTATGGAGGCATTAAAAGCATTCACTGAGTAAGAAAAGAGTTAAGTAAACCTCTTGCCCTAACTGCAAGGAACATGATAAATTGTGGTGCTTTCCTCATTCTATCTACATTTTTTTTAAACTTATTAATTCACATATTTATTTAAAATATTTTACTCCACCTTTCTCCTTAAAGAGGACAAGGCTGCTTACATCATTAAATCAAAACATAATATTTAAAGCAGTAGGTATAAAAATACTAAAACAAATCAAGCTAAATACCACATTAAAAGACAGTAAGCACTAGTAAGGCCAAAAAAGGAAACAATCAGAGCAGGAAAGCACAACCGTGTATTTAAAATCCCAATCAGGCATTCAAATGAGGCTGGGGAGTAGAGCCAGCCTGTGTGGTCCTGGGCAAGCAACACAGTCTCAGTATAATCCCAGAAGAATTGAATGACAATTCTAGAAGAGCTCACAATAAGTCAGAATCAACTTGAAGGTAGGTGTGTGTGTGTGTGTGTGTGTGTGCGTGTGCGTGCGCGCGTGCGCGCGTGCGTGTGCATGTGCATGTGTGCATGCATGCATGCATGCGTGCGTGCGTGTATACAAATCCTGACATGGGTGTAGCTAGCATAAATCAAGTCAAAATGGTGGGGCAGGGATTTCACTCTGGGCATTATGAAGAATCACAGCAACCAAAAGGCGATTGCCATCACTACACAAGCCACTTTACTGGGTCAATTAAAAGGTACACATTAGGCAAGTGTATTTCTCCAGACCTCTTCCTCGGCGATTTGGGGCCACAGGTAGTAGTCAAAAATCAGGCCAAACATGAAGCTCATGGGTGGACTACTGGACAGTCATGGAGAAGAGAGTCTGCAGATTCCCCATGAGGATATAGAAGAAGGTGCTGAAAACATGAATTTGCAATATTTCCCCTTGCTGAAGAGAAAAGCCTTCTGCAAGTAAGCAAAGACCTTTGTGTTTTAGGCAAGCTTTCCTTCAGTGATGGCCTACATGAGTGTGACTTTCAGACTGATTTTTAGTGCATTATTGCTCTGACTGAGCCTTGAGTACATTGAGTGTTTACTATTTTTGTTTCTTTTTAATATTTATATTCTTATTGTTTCAGCTTCAGTATTGTCATGTAATAATGTAAGCTGCCCCTTTCTACTCATTGCTCCTAGCTTTAAAGATTGTATTTTAACGATGTAGGCCAATTATATTTTAACAGTGTATACTTGTTGTTTTCAGCTCTAAGTATTGCCTTTCAGTGCCGTAAGCCACCTGAGGTCCTTTTGAAGGAGAAAAGTGAATCAAATATTATAATTACATAAATAATTGAACCCCGGCAGTTCCAACTAGACATGGGCACAACCAGAAAAAATGACGTTTCGAGTTTTCGTTTGTCGGAACGGGTCCGTTTCGGGTCATTTCTATTTGTCGTGAAATTTTTCAAAAATTTGTCGTTTTGTTTGTCGTTTGTCGTTTCCACCGAGATTTAGCGCGATTTGACTTCCCAGAGCATAGGGGCGTCCCGCAATCAGGGCCGGCGCTAGGTGTTTTTGTGCCCTAGGCGGTGGGCCGGGCAGGGGGTAGGCGGTGGGGGCGAGGGGTGGGCGGTGGGGCGGGGGGCCATGGGTGCGTGGCGACAGCGACAGGGGGGAGGCACGGGTGGGCAAGCGGGCGGGTGGCGGCCGCGGGCGGGTGAGTGAGTGGGCGGGCGGCGGCACGGGCCGCAGGCGGGTGGTGGCACGGGCGGACGGGTGAGTGGGCAGTTAGGATATCACTTAGGATAGAGGTTCTGTTCTTGGCTTGCACCCCAAATGTGTGTGTGTGCAAGCAAATTGAAGTTGGGAAAATAGAAAATAAATGGTAGTATATAATATATATTTAAAATAAATCCACACCTCCCACTCCCAGTTGAACTTCCCCCTTTATCCAATATCAGAAAAAAAATCCTCACAAACTGCCAGAGAAGAAATAAAGAATAAACTGCTATTCCCTTCAGCAGACAAAGCTGCAGGGAATCCAAGAAATTATTTTCTAAATTCAATTCCCTCCCTGCCTGCCTAACTTAAATCCTAAAGCCTCCAGCCTCCCTCCTCAATCTCGATCGGATCACACCAGCACCAGCAGCCAGCCCTCCTCCCTCAACCACATCCATACACCCGACTGCGATTTCTGGAAGGTGCCTCGGCTTTTTATGCCCTCCGAGACATCCAGAAGTATCAGTCAAAAACCTGGCGATGCCATTGGTGGAATGGTTCAAAAAAATTGCATGGTCCCATCCCATGCCCAGCCCAAATGGGCAGGTCTAAAAAAATAAAAAACGAAATAAAACGTTTTATTGCTATAAAAAAACCACTGCTGCTACTATTAAAATTCAGGCATTTAAAATAAATAAATTCCACATGTTTCTGTGGTGATTTGGTGTGTTTTTTGACCACGATTTCAAAAGAAAAATTGCGGTCACCATTTTGGATCCCCCCCACCGCATGGCATGGCGAATCGACGAGAATGACCCCCCCAGCCTGGTGCAAGCAGCCCAGGACAGGAGAAGAGGGGGGGAGGCTGGGGACCCCCCAGAAACCACCCCTCTGGTAGGTGGCAAAGCCTCAGGCAGGCATATTTTTGCCTGCTTTTTTGGCCAGGAATCGGGTTTTTTTAAAAAAACTTTTAAATACTTTTTCTGTGCTTCGCATTGCACGATCGCCGCGATGCCACAAACGAAAACGAAAAAACCCGACCAAATTTTTCTTTTTTTTGGTTCGAGTTCGAGTTCTGACGGCTTAATTATCGTTACCGTTTTCGTTATGTAACGGAAACAATAACCAAAAATGGAAACGACAATTTTGCCGAGTCGTGCCCATGTCTAGTTCCAACCATTGCCTTTAGGAGATTTCAAAACATCTTGTACGCTTAGAACAGAAAAAATATTGAGCAAAGTAACAGTGTTTATGTTATCAAAAAAGGAGATCAAATGCATTTTCTGCACTAATCAAAAATTAATTACAACAAAATTGGCAGTCATATCGAGTGACCAGGTAAGACAGAATCCTCAGCAATTGGCAGTTTTGGGAATAATATTGTGATATTATATTCTAACAAAAATATCATTATAAAAAATCATCTAGAGGTAGTGCCTTGTTATCACATGTGTTCTAAGTGTTCTACGTATTTTAACATGCTGAAATATCAGGCATGGAACCTCACAGAATACAGAAACTTCAGGTGGAGGAAAAGATTCAGCAATTTATTTTAATGTTAATCGTCTTCTATATTGTACTCCCTTCCAATGTCTTATACGGGAGATTCTGCTCTCTACCACCGGAGACTCGGTTATGCCCCTGTAATACAGGGACCACTGAGTCTCTGGTGCATATGATCTTATATTGTCCTCTATACAAGGACATCCGTGCTTCCCACCTAGACCCACACCTTGCTAGACTTCCTGGTCACCAGGATGAGGTCATCTTGCATAAACTTTTGCTAGGCTCAGACAAAACCCACACTAGGCAGATTGCCATATTTATCAATTTGATAATCCAGCGTCGCAGACCACAGCTACTTAACGGGTCTTCTGTTCTACACCTCTAAATATAGTTTGCTCACCCTGGATGATCTGCAGTCGTTTACGGCTGGACAAATACAATGCTTCATGGAAACACCCTCCTGCTCTCGTCCCGTTACAATACTTTTCCATTCCCTTCAAACCCCCCCCCCTTGTTCTTTTTAAGCGATACTGACTTGGGTCCGCACACTCCCACAAATGGTGCTTTTATTCTCTATTGCCCATTGTCTATTTTATTTATTTATTTATTTATTTATTTATTTATTTATTTATTTATTTATTTATGCCAATAAAGGTGACTGACTGACTGACTGACTATATTGACTGCCACCTGAAAAAGAGGCAGTAGGCATGCAAATAGGGTCTATAAAACATTATACAGTGTAACATAACTAAAATTAAATAGCCACTCACTTGCTCTTCGAAGTTCATGTTTTCCAGAAACTTCTGGTTCATGGTCTCAGAAAATTTGTTGATGGCCCTCAGAAACACTCTAAAAAGTAAGATTTAAAATTAGTCTGTATATAGAGTTGTGCTGCTATCCAACTCTGAATGATGTCAAATGTTCACAGAATACGTTTCACATGCAATATTATATAATTAATAGTACCTCATATGCAAAGAAAATATTTTTTCCATTTCTTGCATTCTAATTAGTACTTGGTACAGAATATAGGCTCATTTCTTTTTGTTCTACTGCACAATTACAGTTTGCTCTTATGAATATAGCATAATAAATCTTTCACATTCAGCTTATTTCCTAACACGCATCTATATGCTTATTTTTAAAAGACTAAGGGGTGTTTTAAGTGACTAGTCAAGCAGAAACATTAACTTGTTTAATTATTTAGACAGACTCTTAGTTCATTAGAAATAGCTTCCTACGCAGTATAGAATAAACAAAGCTGTTCCATTATCCTATTTAATAACCAATTCTTTCAAACTAGATTTACATGAAATGATTTAAATTAACATAGCCACTGTTTGTACAAGACATACATCATGTAAACAACACTCTTTCTCTGCAGTTAAACAAATGATAGATTTGGAAGTCAAAGCTGGAGCTACAATGACAACTCTGCTTTCCTGGAAAAGACATGGTAGACATGGTAGCAACTCCTCCCACACAGAACTGCTGGAGTCATGTTCACACAACTGGTCCACTTTTGTGGATTTGATTTGTCCTTTTTTAGTTTCTGTGTTTTTGTTAATTCTTATTCTTATTGATCATGTTTGTCTACAATTTAGTGTATATGTTAATGACAGTTTGGCTCTGTATCCCCCGCCTTTCTTCATTATTTTATTTATTAATATTGTAATTTGTGTTAATGTATTTTAATGATATTGTACACTGCACAGAGTGGCTCTTGGGTCAGATGCTTTTGCAGTCTAGAAATTGAATGAATGAATGAGTGAATGAATGAATGAATAGCATATTAAGACAATCAATTTAAACAACCATCTTGTAAATAGACACTGTCTGGCATCTTACCCTTTCTTCTTGTGAATACAGCTTCTTACTTTGAAAGGACTTTAAAGTTCTCCTACAACTCATGAATACTGTAGCTGCCTAGATGCCCTGAGCACATCCAATCTCGCCTGATCTCGGAAGCTAAGCAGGGTTGGGCCTGGCTAGTACGTGGATAGGTGATCACCAGGGATTACCAGGTGCTGTAGGTGCCTGGAGTACGAACTGGCAAACCACTCCAGTACTCCTGCCAAGAAAACTCCATGGGCATGGGGTCAAGAAGAGTTGGTCACGACTGTAATGATGCAACAACAGCAACAACAAAATTCATGAAAAGAAGCATATGTTGTTACAGCGCTAGGAACTTGTGTTTTATTTTGCTTTTAATCAGTATTGCTTTTTGGATACCGATCACAATCTTTCAATAAACAAAACAACTAAATTCATTCACATGTATAACTATCAATCAGTTTGTCATTCTTCCTTCTGTTGGCTTTTGTAGACTGTACATCCAGTTATCATTCAATTTGTATGCTAATACATGTGCCAGAATAGAAACTGTAGACCACTGAAAAGATCATAGCATACACAGATGGCTTGAGAGAATTTGGTACATTTCACTGTGTGAAAAGTTAATGCTCCAAATGCAGGAAACAATAACCAATGGGAAAAGAGCCATTTTTACTTCATCATAATTCCTATTCCCCTCTTTCATCCACCTGCCCAAACCCCTTTTCTGTAATATCTAAGGTTTTACTCTATTAATAGACCCATTACTCAGCTCAGAGTAGTTCTGTACATACTGTGTTAAAAAAAATAGTGTTTGCTTACTTATTGAGTTCATTTATATCCAACCCTTTTTTCAAAATTTAAATTTTTACAAAACCAGAAACACTAAACACGTCACGACCCATTTTAGCACTGAAAAATAACTATACAGCTATCCTAGTAATACAGCTAAATTAAACGGAATATTTTTAAGTTTAAAATCATAATTGCTTCTAAAACTTGGCTATGTAGATTATGTAACTGTTTTACTGTTGTAAACCACCTTGTGAATCTGAATGGCAGAAAGGAGAAAAATATATAAATATTCAAAATAAATATGAACTAAAAATGAATGAGTGTAACCCTAAGAATCGTATGGACTTGAAATCTTCCAACACATGAGTGAAAGGGTTTCTCAGAGTTATGGCTGGCTGTATTGGTGTCCAGCACAACTCATAGTATTTGTTTCCTTTGAAATCACCCACCCTCCCACCCACACATAAGCAGATATACAAACACAAAACTGGCTAGATTTTGCAGCCCCATATCTTTAACTACTGGTCTTAGCCAACAGATCTGAAAATGAGCATGACCATTGTGGTAAAATTGTTCCTTATTAGTTTAATTAACTCATCTTATCAGAGGTTTTGGATCATCATATTTTGGAACCCTTTGTCACTTTAATCCTCAGCAATTTCTTTTCATAAAATGGATCGGCATCTGAAGAATGGGGAAAGGATCTGATAAGACCAATAAATTTTGACAGAACCCTTTGCCCTAATACTCCTGCTATTTCAAAGAAGATAATTGACATGGAGTGAAGAGAACCTATCTGGCATCTCTCAGACCTTAAAGCTGGCCCAGCTAAAATTCAGTTTAATTTTCACGCAGAGAATTTGAAAGGGGTAGTTCTAAATTGCAAGCAGATTGTGTTTCAAACACAAAAGGCCTTGATGCTGCAAATCAAGCCAATTGCCTGCACGACAGAGAAGGATTATATTTCCCATTTTCTTCTTTTCAACCAAATTGCAATGGAGATAAGAAATCCTGACAAAGATATAATTGCAAGATTGGTAACAATGTCTAGTCTGGGAGGAGATACCGGCTTAGTTTGACAATCGGGAGGCATTCCACCAGCTCAAAAAGAGAAAACACTGAAAGATGAAATTGGTCCCTCAATCTGACAACTCATTTTGAATGTGAGATTTTTCAGAGGCACAGATGTCTGATGTATGAACTTTGACAAGACTTGTCATGTAGCCATCAGAGTGATGAAGTGATTTAATCTGAATGGACTCTTTTCTTGTTGGGGCAAAATGCTTCCCCATGGAATATCTAATGTCACATCATCTGCTGCAAACAGTCTCTCACTTCAGAAATTCTGTCCAAAGAAAGACTGCCCTCTGTATCTATTCTATCTCTTCTCTTCAGTCATTTGCCACCTCCCATTCCTTCTTCAATGACAGTGTTTACACCTGATGCTGTTTGTTCATTTATACTTAGCTGACTATGAACCATTAATTTTAGCTTCGTTTAGTTTATTCCTCAGATGCCTAGCATAAAAAAAATCTAGCTACAGGAAAATTTAACAATACAAAACAAAATGTAGACTACAATATAAAGAAACTCTCAGACACACAAGTTTTGTGTTCCTCTTTCCCTCCCGTAGACCTTGGGGGTCAAATTTGTTTCCCGTGCTCACCAACCACCAACACCAGCTTGTTGGCTCTACAGAGCCTAGAAATGGCTGGGTTTGGTTATTCGGGGGAACAAACACACAAACAGAGAATGCCTATATTTAAAACCTTTGGCATTTTAAATTTCAGGGGGTTGGGGCTCTGGAGGACCCATAAACAACCTAGACATATGCAGGCCTCTAGGACAAGAAATTAACCAGTTGTAAAACAAATCTCTGAGGAGATTATGGGAGGACCTTTTACTAAGCTTGTTTAAGTATGATGCTCAACCAAAGAGACTTTCAAATTTGATATACTCCATCCATACTGCTCTCATGAAGCATGTTGGAGATTTGTGCAAAAATAAAATGAAATAAAATAAAATAAATTGAAAAAGGAATGACTAAAAAGAAATCTGAAAGAAGTCTGAAAACAATTGGCAGTATACTTTTCTGGGGGGCATTCTCCATATTTAGGAACATTTGACTGGAGAGAGGGGAGTTCAGAACAAATGACTAGTTGCATTCCCAGTTGTACTAAAATCATGAGTAGACATGGGCACGACTCGGCGAAATTGTCATTCCCATTTTCGGTTATCGTTTCCGTTATATAACGGAAACGGTAACGATAATTAAGCCGTCAGAACTCGAATCCGAACCGAAAAAAGAAAAAATTGGTCGGGTTTTTCATTTCCGTTTGTGGCATCGCGGCGATTGCGCGATGCAAAGCACAGAAAAAGTTTTTAAAAGATTTTTTAAAACCCCGACTCCCGGCCAAAAAAGCAGGCGAAAATATGCCTGCCTGAGGCTTTGCCACCTACCAGAGGGGTGGTTTCTGGGGGGGGGGTCCCTGGCCTTTCCTCCCCTTTTCTCCTGTCCTGGGCTGCTTGCACCAGGCTGGGGGGGGTCATCCTCGTCGTCTCACCATGCCATGTGGGGGGGGATCCAAAATGGCGACCACAATTTTTCTTTTGAAATCGTGGTCAAAAAACACACCAAATCACCACAGAAACATGTGAAATTTATTTATTTTAAATGCCTGAATTTTTATAGTAGCAGCAGTGGGGTTTTTTAAAGCAATAAAATGTCGTATTTATTTTATTTTATTTTATTTTATTTTTTATTTTTTTAGGCCTGCCCATTTGGGCTGGGCATGGGATGGGACCATGCAATTTTTTTGAACCATTCCACCAATGGCATCGCCAGGTTTTTGACTGACACTTCTGGATGTCTCGGAGGGCATAAAAAGCTGAGGCAGAAATCGCAGTCGGGTGTATGGATGTGGTTGAGGGAGGAGGGCTGGCTGCTGGTGCTGGTGTGATCCGATCGAGATTGAGGATGGAGGCTGGAGGCTTTAGGATTTAAGTTAGGCAGGCAGGGAGGGAATTGAATTTAGAAAATAATTTCTTTGATTCCCTGCAGCTTTGTCTGCTGAAGGGAATAGCAGTTTATTCTTTATTTCTTCTCTGGCAGTTTGTGAGAATTTTTTTCTGATAATGGATAAAGGGGGAGGTTCAACTGGGAGTGGGATGTGTGGATTTATTTTAAAAATATATTATATACTACCATTTATTTTCTATTTTCCCAACTTCAATTTGCTTGCACACACACACATTTGGGGTGCAAGCCAAGAACAGAACCTCTATCCTAAGTGATATCCTAACTGCCCACTCACCCGTCTGCCCGTGCCGCCACCCGCCTGCGGCCTGCGCCGCCGCCCGCCCTGATTGCGGGACGCCCCTATGCTCTGGGAAGTCAAATCACACTAAATCACGGTGGAAACGACAAACAACAAATGACAAACGGAAATGACAATTTTTTGAAAAATTTTGTGACAAACGGAAACAACCCAAAACGGACCCGTTCCGACAAGCGAAAACTTGAAACGTCATTTTTTCTGGTTGTGCCCATGTCTAATCATGAGATATAGAAGAGGACAGGATCCTGTATCTTTAATAGATGTATAGAAGGGATTGGGGAGATTTCAGCCATGCAAGCTACTGTCAATATAACTTCTAGAGCCCTGTGCTCTACTGTTTCTCCAAAACAATGCAGTCTTTCAGGTGAACTTCTGAGACAATTGTACACCAGAGGTTGTGCTGCATGCTTCACATTTCATTTATGCTACACAGTGACAGTTTTTAAGGGATGTCCCAGTTAGAAATTAAGGGTAGGCTAACAGCATATGGCAGACTTATTGTCAGTTCTGGAAGGTGCCAGATGAGATTTCAGAAGGTTGATGCAAAGATGGAGATCAGTCAATGGACTGTGAATTGTATATTTCTTTGATGATTCCTGCCCTCCCCAGTGTCTGCCACCAGTAGCCAATCATCTATATAGAGGAAAATATTTATTCACCAAACCCAAAGGTAAGTTGCCACTGAAGCTCTGCACTTCATAAATACTCTGGGTGCTACTGATGGATTAAAAAGGAAGCACCTTGAACTTGAAGATCTTTCTCCCCAGAGCGAATCTCAGGAAATGAGGATGGTCTGGTCTGATGGAGATATGAATGTACCCATCCTTTAGGTCTATAACAGAAAACCAATCTCCTTCTTTCAGAAGCAGAACTATGGCTGATACTGCCAGCACATAAAACTTCCTCGGAGCGATATACCTCTTGACTCGTCTGCAGTCTAAGATGGAGCACAGGCCTCCATTATTCTTCAGGACTTTAAAGGACTGAGAACAGAAGCACCCTTTTATCAACAACCAAGAACCAGAGCTTCAGCATCCTTGTGAAGTAATGTTGGGTTTTTTTCTGTCAGGGTATCTGTGCTGTAGTTATGTGAAGGTGCCTGTTGGAGAGAGTTTGTCAAACTCTATGGCATTGCTAGGAGACATGATGGATAACATCCAGGCAGTGGTAGTAATAATATACCAGGTGTTGAGGAAAAGCACTAATGTTTCAGAAGGAACAACAAAGAGACAAGGAGATTTCTGTGAACCCATTAATTTTGATTTTGGAAAAGTCAAATAGGTTGCTTGCCTTCTGCTTTGTCAAGGAGGAGGAAACACACCTGTATTTACTATGTTTACTTTACTGCCTGTAATATTGGGGGCGCTGAAGACTTACCAAAGGGTGATCTATTTTTAGAATAGGGTAGGGTCATTCCCATGTCATTTTGTATTGCCTCTGGCACTGCTGTAATTGTCATGTATCAGTGCCCCTGTGTTTAGTGATGAACCTATTCTTAAAAAGGTCTTTAATGACCATGCCACTTTTATAGTTAAAGATTTCTTCATCAAAAGGAAGGTGTTTGATTCAATACCTGGAGTCATCTAAGTTACTAACTAGGCATGTCTGGTGTGTGCTATAACACCTGGTTTTTCTTTTGTTTCCCCCCCCTCCAAATAAGACTCCTGGTGAAAGGGAGATTCATCAAAAGAAGTTGAAACCCCTCCCAAATAAATTAGTGAAATACTGCAGTATGCTTGATTGTTGGATATTCAGATTCCCAGGGCAGCAGTGGAATACACCTTGTTTTCCACCAGGTCTAATTTTGCATCTTTCTCTATTGGCTGGAGTTGAATGCCAACAGAGGGTGGGTGCATCTTCTTTTATAGAATGGATGAGACATTTGAAGAGGAAGTTCATCTCTTTTCCTGCATTTAGTATAACTTTTCAGTTCATTGTGAGGTAAATATAACATTTGTCAGTGTTGGAAGCATAGGAATCTGAACAGGTGCATTGGCATTGTATTGTATTCTGTCAAAAGCTGGATAAGAAACAGGCTGTAGTGGTTTCTCTGCTCAAATTTGGCCTGATTTAGCCATCATAAAATCATGTCTGAATATCTTGTATCTTCTGAGAATGAAAGTGAAGAAGCATCCCCATAGCTGAGTCTGGAAATCACACAAAGGATGAGGAGGACCCTGGTTATGAGTTATGATCATATTCCTGAATCCAAACAGTCTGTATGGCTCTGAGGAAGGGCTACATGAATACCCATTGATGCTGGAGCAAATGGTGACTCCACTGGATTTTGCAAGGTCAATAAAACCCAAGGTGTAGTTTAGTGTTTTTATTCTACCAACATTTTCAATGTGGAAGCTGATGTCGGTTTCAAGACTGCTGGTTCTGATTGAATTTGCAAGGATCTGAGGGCACAGTATAGCTATTGGTCATTATGGATCAACTTCAGAAAAGGCAAGTGATGTCCCCCAGAGTAGCAAGGAAAGGCATAATAAAAAGGAAAAATATAAGAGCGTTTCCTCTTCATCTTGGAGAGATGTGGTCAGTGGGGTGCCCCAGGGTTCTGTTCTGGGTCCAGTGCTGTCCAATATTGTTATTAATGACTTGGAGGAAGGAATAGAGAGTATGCTAATAAAATTTGCAGATGATACCAAATTGGGAGGGTTTGCTAATTCTCTAGAGGATAGGATGAAAATCCAAAAGGACCTTGACAGATTAAAGTGCTGGGCCAAAGCTAACAGAATTGGTTTCAACAAAGAGAAATGTAGGATGCTGCATCTAGGTAAAAAGAATGAATTGCACAGATATAGGATGGGAGATACCTCGCTGGAAAATAGTACATGTGAAAGGGATCTGGGGGTCATGGTGGACCACAAATTGAACATGAGTCAGTAGTGTGATGTGGCGGCCAGGAAAGCCAATGCGATTCTTGGTTGAGGAAACAGGTTTGTTTTCCATGGCTTCAGAGACTAGGACTTGGGGCAATGGTTTCAAACTACAGAAAAAGAGATTCCATTGGAACATTAGGAAGAACGTCATGATGGTTAGAGCTGTTAGGCAGTGGAGGTTTTTAAGCAGAGGCTGGATGGCCACCTGTCAGAACTACTGTGATGGGGGTTGGACTGGATGGCCCTTGAGGTCTCTTCCAATTCTATGATTCTATGATCCCTTAAGGGTGAAGGCAAGCAACAGGAATGTCTCTGTGGAGATCTTTTTTCTTGAGAAAATTAAAAAGCATCTTCAAATGATCAAATGGCAGACAAGATATCTCATCAAGTAGCCCGTGCCATTGGTATGGGACAAGGCAGAGTGCTATAAACTGGCAAACTCCTTATTTTCCTTTAAAGATAGATCCAACACACATCATGTCATCAATATCATTGTGAACTGTAGTAGTTGTTGACTGATGGACTGTGTCATTGAAGTAGGTTGTTGAATAACTAACACCCTGACGTGCAGGTGGTCTTGTGATTTTTCCTTTTTCTTTTTTTGCATTTCTTTGGTTTTGATAGATCAGCAGCTGCAGCACTATCTTTCCATCATTCCTTGATGCCAACAGAAGAACTGGTTTCAATGGACTAGAGTGAATGCTCAGAACCGGGAGTAAACATGGGCACAACTCGGCGAAATTGTCGTTTCTGTTTTCGGTTATCGTTTCCGTTACGTAACGGAAACGGTAATGATAATTAAGCCGTCAGAACTCGAACTCGAACCGAAAAAAGAAAAATTTGGTTGGGTTTTTCGTTTCCGTTTGTGGCATCGCGGCGATCGCGCGATGCGAAGCACAGAAAAAGTTTTTAAAAGTTTTTTTTAAAAAAACCGACTCCCGGCCAAAAAAGCAGGCAAAAATATGCCTGCCTGAGGCTTTGCCACCTACCAGAGGGGTGGTTTCTGGGGGGTACCCGGCCTTTCCCCCCCTCTTATCCTGTCCTGGGCTGCTTGCACCAGGCTGGGGGGGGTCATCCTCGTCGTCTCGCCATTCCATGCAGTGGGGGGGGGATCCAGAATGGCGATCACAATTTTTCTTTTGAAATCGTGGTCAAAAACACACCAAATCACCACAGAAACATGTGAAATTTATTTATTTTAAATGCCTGAATTTTTATAGTAGCAGCAGTGGGCTTTTTATAGCAATAAAACGTCGTATTGATTTTATTTTATTTTATTTTATCTTTTATTTTTTTAGGCCTGCCCATTTGGGCTGGGCATGGGATGGGACCATGCAATTTTTTGAACCATTCCACCAATGGCATCACCAGTTTTTTGACTGACACTTCTGGATGTCTCGGAGGGCATAAAAAGCCGAGGCACCTTCCAGAAATCGCAGTTGGGTGTATGGATGTGGTTGAGGGAGGAGGGCTGGCTGCTGCAGCTGGTGTGATCCGATCGAGATTGAGGAGGGAGGCTGGAGGCTTTAGGATTTAAGTTATGCAGGCAGGGAGGGAATTGAATTTAGAAAATAATTTCTTTGATTCCCTGCAGCTTTGTCTGCTGAAGGGAATAGCAGTTTATTCTTTATTTCTTCTCTGGCAGTTTGAGGATTTTTTTCTGATATTGGATAAAGGGGGAGGTTCGACTGCGAGTGGGATGTGTGGATTTATTTTAAAAATATATGATATACTATCATTTATTTTCTATTTTCCCAACTTCAGTTTGCTTGCACACACACACATTTGGGGTGCAAGCCAAGAACAGAACCTCTATCCTAAGTGATATCCTAACTGCCCACTCGCCCATCTGCCCGCGCCGCCGCCTGCCCGCGGCTGCCACCCGCCCATGCCCCCCCACCGCCTGCCTGCACCTCCCCCCCGCCGCCCGCCACCTGCCCCGCCCGCCGCCTAGGGCGCAAAAACACCTAGCGCCGGCCCTGATTGTGGGACGCCCCTATGCTCCGGGAAGTCAAATTGCGCTAAATCGCGGTGGAAACGACAAACAACAAAGGACAAACGGAAATGACAAATTTTTGAAAATTTTTGCGACAAACGGAAACGACCTGAAACGGACCCGTTCCGACAAACGAAAACTCGAAACGTCATTTTTTCTTGTCGTGCCCATGTCTAACTGGGACTGTTTTGGAAGCTTTTGGCAATTCTAGCGGAAGAGAAAGTATTAGTAATTTTTTCAGTCATGATATAGACCCAGAGAGTGCTGCTTTTTGAGGCTGATCAGCCAAAGAACCAATCAGCTGTAGAGATTTTTTGCAGATATGTAACTTGAACCAGGACTGGCAATTATTCAGGAACACTTTTGTGAAACTATTATATCTGGATGGAGACATTTTGTGCCAAATGTCCTTCACTTCACCAGAAAAAGCCTTTTGTGTGGCTGTTAGTATAGTTTAGCCCTGCAGACTGCTTTTTAAATGAAAACTAGTAAAAATGAAGATGTCAGGGAGGGGTGATGATGGTTGACTAATTAAGGGTTCATTTCTATGCCAGAAAGGAGGACCTATGAAGATGCAGGGTGCATGATGAGAGGAGAAAGCGGATTAAGGTTAGGTTAGAGCAGGGGTGTCCAAACTTTTTGCAAGGAGGGCCAGATTTGGTGAGGTGAAAATGTGTGGGGGCCGACCATTCAGCTGCATTTGGCCCCTGGGCTGGACTTTAAAAAGTCTCTATAACATGCAAGGAGGAAGGGAGGATGCTGCAGCAATGGGGCCGGTGGCGGGTAGGCTGGGAAGGTGGCTGGGTGGTGGTGAACAGAGGCAGGGAGGGCAGACAAAACATAAAACTGCAAGCTGATGCCTCCATCCGGTATGGGGAGGGGCCAGCTGGTGGGCATGCATGACAAGCTGAGCCAGTGGGGAGAAGAGGCCACAGGCCACTCAAAATTTGTAAAGGGGCCACATTTGGCCCCCTGGCCTGACTTTAGACATGCCTGGGTTAGAGAATAAGAATGATTTTCAAAGAAACAGAAATATTACTCTGGAACACTGTCAGGATGCTGCTAGTGTAGTGGATGAGAAAGGACTGAGAAAGAGCCCTTAGACAGTGACAGATAATGTTCAGTAAAGTGTGGTGGAGGTGGGGGGGAGACTTATTTATTTATTTATTTATTTATTTATTTATTTATTTATTTATTTATTTATTTATTTGATTTATATACCACCCACCTGGCTACCAGGCCACTATGGGAGCTTTTTAAAAAGTGACTAGCAATTAAAACAACCAATAATTTAGTGACTTCAATGTCAAATTAACTACAGACAGAAAAACAAATAATAATAATTAACATTTACTCAACAGATTAAAAAAGAAAACTTAGGCTCCATTCCGCAGTTCAGTACAACTTGTCAATTTGGCTGCACATCTCTTCCTTGTGCACCCAGGCTTCCCCGCCCTGCTTTCTCTGGCAGGTCCCAAACTGTGGAACTGCAGTTTGTGCTCATCTCTTGTGCAAATCATCGAGACCACAAAGAAGTCTTGGTAACTTGTCTGAATGTTTATTCTGACTTTACTATCAAGGCTGCTTGGGGATCAAAAAAGGGGGGGAAAAGTCCCTTAAATAGAAAATAATAGTGTTAAATATTAAATAATATTTAATTTAATTCTAAATAGACATAAATATTATTTACAATGAGACTTCATCCAGAAGTGGGAGGATTGTAGCCTTAAGTTCATGGATGGAATTTACAATGGGCTTTTTTCAGCAACTTCCTGCCAACCTGCCTACCTTCTTCCCTCCTTTTTTGGCATAGCTCTTTTCATGACATACAATGAATCACTGTAGCAGCTACCTTCAACTTCAAAAGCTGTTTACTACATGACATGCAAGGGTATGCTGTTTGAGTTAAAAACAAGTTTAAAGCTCCCTTAGATTCAAAAAATGGCTTGACATTCCGTATGAATCTTGCTCTGATTTCCAATGTGCAACATATCAAACAATAGTTTATAGTACCCCGGGGCTTCACGTACTACTTTTTAAAGGGAAAATATAACTCCTCTCCTAATACAAAGAGCAGATGACAAGTGCTTTCTGTGCTATTTGTCCCCTCCCCCTCTGGAATATGAAATTCAACTACATATTTGTTTTCCTTCAGGCAAAACATCTACATTAAAAGGAGTATAAAGGATTACAATACAAATACAAATACATTTCACTTTCATCTTCCCTGAGCTTTGTTCAGATACAGGCAATACGAGAGGATGCAGTCTTTTACACTTGACTTTGCTACAGAATGTGTGTGTGTGTGAAGAGATATAGAAAGTGCTGAGTGTGCATTGTGAACTTTCATTTTTCACCTTGAGGCATAGTGACACAGAGGAAGAAAGGGGGGGAAAGGAGAGGAAGACTAACTGCATGAGAACACAGTGTGCAAAGGGAGGCAATAAGCTCACCACCTCAAAGCAACTACAGTGGTACCTTGTATAAAGGAATTAATTTGTTCCAAATGAAATTATGTTAAGCAAATTTTCCTTTATACAAATTTTCCATAGGAATAACTGGGAGTTGAGTCATGGCTACTGGACTTCTTTTTTGAGAGATAGAAACGTTTCGCTGTTCATCCAAACAGCTTCATCGGTCTGAATACAGCTAGTGCAAGAGACCTTCTTATAGTCAGCTTGACCTCTTGTCCCCTGGTCTGATTGGCTCATAAGATGAACAAAGCCTGAAGAGGCTCGTTAGGGAGACATTAGTGTCCATGGCCTTAAGGTAAACAATGGCCTAAGGTGCTGAAACCCATCAAGAATGGGTCGTTAGCTGTGACCTGGTGGTGAAGGCTCCTTGATTTGCCTGGGTACCTTGGAAAGTACAGCCTGATAAGTAGCAGATAGACTATGCCGGAGCCCACCACCTCTGTTGAGGGAGGGATTTTCAATGCTAACATGAATGGCTTCCCTTATTCCTCTCTCAAACCACCTCTCTTCTTTGTCTAATATGTGTACATCCTCATCTTTGAAAGAGTGGCCTTTTTCCTTCAAATGGAGGTGTACTGCTGATTCTGATCCTGAGCTGTTACCTCTCCTATGTTGGGCCATTCTTCTGTTTAATGGCTGTTTCGTTTCTCCAATGTAGAGGTCTGAACACTCTTCACTGCATTGGACTGCATATACTATATTGCTCCTTTTATGGTTTGGTATCGGATCCTTTGGGTGGACAAGTCTCTGCCTTAGTGTGTTCATGGGTTTGAAATAAACAGGGATGTGGTGTTTGCCAAAAATCCTTTTAAGCTTCTCCGACACTCCCGCCATGTAGGGAATGACCAGGTTCTTCCGTCGGATCTGGGTCTCAGACTGATCCCTTGTTCTTCTGGGATGGCCCACTGTTTTGTTGAAGGCCCACCTTGGATATCCACAGGCCTTAAGTGTTGTCTTCAGGTGCCTGTCTTCCTTCTTCTTGGCTTCTGAGGAGGTGGGGATGCTCTCTGCTCTGTGGCTTAGGGTCCTGATGACTCCTAGTTTGTGTTGTAATGGATGGTGGGAGTCAAACAGTAAGTATTGATCTGTGTGGGTGGGTTTCCTGTAAACTTCTACTCCTAGGCCACGGTCAGGTCTGATGATGACTGCACACATGTGTCCGACTCTAGGAGTGGTGCTCATCTCCATATTCAAGCCAAAGAGCCAGTGTTGTGTAGTCCAGCAAGACTGCAAGGAAACACTGTTTTACCTTCCGCTTTTTATGGCGGGACCTATTTATCTACTTGCATTTACATGCTTTCAAACTGCTAGGTTGGCAGGAGCTGGTGTTATCAGCGGGAGCTCGCTCCACTGCGTGGCACCCAATATTCGAACCGCCGAGCTGCCGACTTTGCAGTTTCGGTGCCTTAGTCTGCTGAGCAACCATGCCCCACAATGGCACTAGAGTAGCACTATAAATCGGTTCTAACTTGGGAGGCACTTCGCAAAGGCATGCAATTCTCCTTTGCTTTCTCACTGTGGCGTGAAGGCAATTCTGGGCTTTAAAACTCTAAAAGGTATGCCAGTAAAGCTCTGGCAGGTACTAACAATGAAGAGATCAAATACGCAGCAGATTGTGTGTTTATGCCATTCAAAGAGGACTCTGGCTCAGCCAGCGAATGTTGGCTGCCAGATGAAGAATTGCCTTCAGGAATGATTATCAGAATGACATTGTGGAAGAATTGTGATCTGCCTGATTGGACAGATGACTTACACTGATGAAATCATAGCATTCAAGATGCCTAAGCGGCACATGCACTGTGGAAAAACAAATCAAAACAAAACTCAGACCTAATCAAAGGGAAAGGATGGGAAATTTAAAAAAAAAAACCAGCCCTATGAACATATTCCTATGCACTCAAATCAAGGGTATATGTGCAACTGCAGGACAACTATGGGGTACAGCCAGGAGCCATGGATTTGTCAGTGGGCTCTTGGTACTACATTTGGCATGCATATGGTTAAGAATGTGATCACCATTTTGAACAGAGGAAATGAGAAACAGAAGATAACACAGTAGACCAAGTGGCAGGAGCCAAAGGAGAAGATGAGTGTTGACTGAATGCTCAACATCCGAACCAAGTCCAAGATCTCTCTTAGACACTCCAACCAATACGATGCTTATGGAGGGTTCAGGCAGGGGACATCATAAATAATATACCCTTCTATTTCCTGCTGCTCTGCAGGTCATTTTGTGAAGTTGTGGGGAGAAGGTAACGACTTGTGTCACTATTTAAATTGCATGTGTATGTTTGTTTCAGAAGATTCTTCATTCTATTGGTGCTGCCGCGAGCATGTGCCAGTTTATTTATTTGCCACTGACCCTGGGGCCCCAAGAGTATTGAAAGCACTGGGAAGAGAGAAGCTCTTTGCAGGTTTATATGAAAACTGCTACGTCTTCAGAGCCCTGTTACTGCTTCTGCTGCGGTTTTAAACTAGCTATCTTCATTCTCTTTATTTATCAGACACAAATAGGCCTGAGTGTGCAAAGAACAGTCCACAGGTTACACAGTTAGGACACTGCATAGCACTTCTTCCCCCTCTCTGATCATACCTGTTGGGGTGCCTTGTCATTCATATTTTTAAATGAAAATCAGGAAATGCACAGATCGTGTCACAGACCCAGGGACAGAGCAGGTTAGAGTATCTCCTGATAGGTACTAGAGATGGGCATGAAATAGAAAAAAAAATGTTCCATTATTCATTATTCATTTTGTTATGTAACAAAATGAATAACAAAAATTGTGATGAAATTGGAATGAACCGAACAGAACCACGAAAATTAGGTCCATTACAATTCGTTTTTGTTAATGGTGATGTGCAATGAAATGAGCTGTTTTTAAATGTTAAAAAACATCCTGAATATCCGTAAAAACCCAGCAATAATTATTTATTCTGCCTGATAATACCTACCGGGGGGGGGGGGTCCTTAAAACGTGAATTTATGTCTTTTCTCAGATTGCTGTATTTTTTTTCTTTAAGGAGAGTTAGGGGACATTGACCCAAAATGGCTCCCAGATGCCTAATATTGATTTCTTGGGTATTAAAACACCCTGGACATCCCTAAAAACGCAGTGATAATTATTTGAAATTATTACCTACCAGGGGGTTGCGGTCCTTAAAACATTTGTTTTTGTCTTTCTCCCATCGCAATGTATTTTTTCTTTTCCCTTTAAGGATGACACAAAATGGATTCCAGCCACAAGATGGATGCAAGCCATGTGATGGGATCATGTAAATTCTTGGACAATTTCAATCAATAGCATGCCCAGGTTGCAGACTGGGTAGGTATGGCAGCCACAGAGGGCATAAAAAGCCTTGGCAGCCCTCATCCTCCTTGCAGTCTGTGGTGGGAGTTACGGTGGGATTGCTGTCTCCGCGACTCATTACTTTAGGCCAGCCAGGCAGTTGTGTGTCTCTAGTGTTCCTGCTGGCTGCAGCCTGGCTCTTAGGGGAGAGAAAGAAAAGATTTCTCTTGCAACCTCCCTGTGTGTGCACGTACCTCTCGGTGAGTACCCTCCCCTCCCCCACAGTGCAGTCACTCTGCGGCTGCCTTATGCGTGCGGAAATGCTTTAAGTCGCGCAAAAAGCGGGTAAAAATGAAAAAAGAAAAATGAAAAAAAAATGATTTTTTTCAAAAAATTCACAAAAAACGATAATGAACAAAAATGGACCCACAACGAAATATGAAAAACTGAAGCATCATTTTTTTGATTTGTGCCCATCTCTAATAGGTACCTCATACCACCAATCTGTGTGCCCTTTCATTCAGTCACAGCAGGTCAGGAGGCTTCTGCACGACCTTGGCAGCTAATCTATCCAGCCTGCTCATTAAATACTCAGCAATATAAGACTACTAATAAAACTCAAGGTGGGATGATCATACTATTCAATGCTCCATTAAGAATTCCCTTACAGTGGAAAACATACATGACAGACAAAAGTGTGAGTAAGACCATTTACTCTTAATGTGTTGTCTTTTTGTTCATAGTGGTCCCAAGGCCACATGATAAAGTAGTTTCCTCGATATTTCACTTCATTTCCATTCTCAGTTGTGTGCTTTGCTTGCTTAACTTACAATATGCCATTTCTAATCTCCAAGCAATTACTGGTGCGTTGCATATCTAGCCCCTAGTGAATCACCTACCAGGAGGTATACAAGGCCATCTATTGCCGCTAATCTTGCTATTTCTTATTTGAGGCACTGTATCGTGTCTAAAGCAATTATATAACTTACTTTTTATATTTTTGTTGCACACCACCACAGTGGCTGTTAACTGGATGGGCAGTAAATAAATAAACAAATAAACAAAATGTTATGCTTGGGGGTGCTGCCTCACCATCACTGGAAGATTGATCTAGCAGGGCTGTGATATTTGGGGTGACCCAGTGTTTGCAGAAGCATAATAAACTTTTAAGAGAAAACTGCCATTTGTGGGGTTCAAAAACAATATAGTAAGTGCACTGAAACATACTCACTGGCAACAGAACACTTAATAACTTTTGCAGGGGAAGAAACATTAAATCATAGGTGGAAGAAGGAATACCAAACAGGAAGTAATCCACATTGTGTACATTTGTTTAGTGGGTTGCTCTAGTAGCAGAGGTGTAGCAAGGGCTTGGTGTGCCTGGGGACAAAGTCCGTTTTTGCACCCACTCCTGCCCCGCCAAGCACATTGCACACACCCAGCAAGGGGGGTCTAATCCTGTGGGCGTGGGGCAGGCGTGTGCACGAGCGGGCGGGCGGGCATTTGTGGTGGGCCGGGAGCAAGGCAAGGAGGATCGGGACCCATGTGGAGCCCAAGAGGGGACAGCAAGGGGAAGACGGTGGCCTGATCCTGCTTTGCAGGACACGCCCTGACACACACACACTACCCATCGGTTGCCATGGGTCCGAACTCCCCGTGTGTGCCCTCCCTTGCACGGTGGTCTGGCCACTCCCTCCTTGCACCCCATTGCGGGGTTCCCTTCTTGTGGCCCAACTGGCTAGAGAGAGCGCAGAGGGTACGCATTGCCAGGAGGATCAGCCGGCCGCCTGCCTGGGGCTGCCCTGTGATTGTTCCCACACTGCCAAAGGCCCCCTTGGCGCAGGGAGGGCCCCAGGAACTACACCTCCTAGCAGGTGCCACAGCCAGGGCTCTGGGCATAGGTGGGGTTCCATTCTGCTCACCTGGCTGGCTGGCTCGGAACATGCATGCCAGCGGGAGCCCCTGGACAGTGTAGGAGGGATCCTGTCCATCAGGGCTGGGCACACTGCTTCAGGACTAGCCTCTTGGCAGGGCCAGAAGGGCAGCTGCCCTAGAGAGACCCGCTGGTTTGGTGGCATTGCTCCACAGTCCCACTTTCCTCTCTGCTCGGGAAAGTGCAGAGCCCTGTCCTGCTGCCCTGGACCCAAACCCGGAGGGTCCAAGGCTTGCCCATCTCCCGGTCACCATTTCTCCAAGGGCCAACAAGAAACAGTCGTAGGGCAAGCTGAAGATGGGGCTGGGGTGGGAACTAGAAGGTGTTTTGTATCTCATGGGAGGGGGTGCCGCCAGACCCACCTGTACACCTCCTGCGAGCCTGCCTTGCCCTTGGCACCTGCGGAAGAAAGGGAGTGGGCGGGGACGACTATGCCCAGAAAGCTGGCAAGGAAGGGCCCCTCAGAAACCCCCCGCTGCCCCACCCCGGCTAGCAGGATGGGGCACAGCTTTCTCCTCCTCCTCCCCCTTTAGGCACCCCCAGATTGCTGCACCTGGGGCAGATGTACCCTTCTGCCCCCCCCCTAGATATGCCCCTGTCTAGTAGTACACTGTACGGTTGAAAAAGGCAAGCCAAGGCTGTAAGTAAATGCATTCAGTAGTGGCAAGGGCCCCTTCAACCTTGTGAATGTAACACACAGTTTAGGAATCACTTCTGAGCATGTGCCCCAATAGGGTCTCTTCCCCTCCAACACATTCCATGAGGATTTTTACTACCTACTGTCAATGTCCGATATAATGCGGCTATTGCATAACAGAAGTTCGAGCTGTTAAATTTTAATTGCTCTCTGCTCCCAACTCAGCCTAATGCATTTTGTTTTCAGATGTGTGTGCACTGCAGGAAACTTGTAACATAAACTGCTTACTACTGTCCAACATCTTACCATGCAGCATAAAAATAAAAGGGGGAAAATCATAGGGGACATATGGTGATGCTATTATGCGTTCACAAATAGCCTAGTACACACGGCATTAAAGTTTGGCATATTCTTTATAAATAGATTCTGACTATTAAGGAATTAAGGAAAACTCTCCATTAGAAACACTGTTGTTAGAATTTTAAGTCCTGCAGAACATCTGCTATCTTTTGGCATCTGTGCATGGCAGAATATTCACCTTCAGAAAATAGGGTAGCACTCAGCCGTGCATGCACCCCCAAATCATATGAAACCTTGTAGGTCCATTGGTAAAAAAAATACACAAACTCCATCTGCCTTTGGCCTTTTTGAGGAGAAAGGCAGGAGATAAATATTTAAAATAAATAAATAAGCAAGTAAGGAGAGACAAAGGAAAATGCCACAGATTTGCGAACAAACCTCCAAGGTCTCTGTGATTTCTTCAGGCTGGATTTAAAAAACAGCAACAACAATCAAGAGGGCTAAAAAGGCTGAGGAGGGCAGGAGGGTCCCAGACTCTGCAGTTTGCAGCAGGTTCAAGTTGTGAGGCAGGAGATACCAGGAAGGCTTTTTCAGGAATTCAGAGAAAATTAATCCCAACATGAGAGTTTTATATTGCATTGTGGAAGGGAAAAAGAACATATTTTCTCTGTTCTTCCGATATAAAATCTACGTAATTGCTTAGCCTTCATCCCCAACCCTCAATTAAAACAAACTGCCATTTCATGTTAGAGTTTTTACTTGTGAAGTTCAAACTGGGCTTCCATCTTCCATTTTTAAAGACGTTAGGGTATCTAAACCCACCCATAGGAAGTGTTACGTTGAAAAGTGTTTGTCAGATATTAGTTAGTGAAATACATGTAATTAGACAGGATGTTCTATATGTGTTTGATATGGTTCCCCCCCCCCATGCCGTCTTGCCAAGGGCTTATCGACTCCTTTGGTGAGTAGCTGTATATTTTATACCATATTTTTCTCCTTAATTTTTTCATTTTTCCCTTTTATTTTCACTGCAATTGATGTATTGTTCCTTTTGGGTCTGTCTTGCCCTCTCTGTTCACCACCCGGAGTTCCTTCAGGAAGACGCGTGGTATAAAAAATGAACGAATAAATAAAGGTGGAGTCTGTAAAAGTGCAAAGTAGAGATGGGCACAACGTAAAAAAAAATTCGAGTTGTCGTTAGTCGGGCCGGTTCCATTTCGGGTCGTTTCCGTTTTTCGTGAAAATTTGCAAAAATTAGTACTGGTTTTTTGGGGGGGTAGCGGGCTCCTGGAGGCACCTCTGTGGGGTGGGTGCCTCCTCTGGCCCGCTATAAAGGGAAAGCGGGCTCCTGGAGGCACCCGTGGGTGCCTCCTATCCTCAACCACTAGGAAGGGGAAGCAGGCTCCAAGAGACCCCTCAACATGGGGGTCTCCCCTCCTCACCTGCTGCTGCAAAATGGCATGCATAGCCATACGGATATGCATACCAGTTGCAGACAGTGAGACCAGTGAGTGAACCCAGAGCCATAGGGTGATGCCTAAGGCTCTCGCACCGCCATGTCTCACAAAGAAGGGAATCGTACTTGCGTGTAGTGCAATGCAAGTAGATCTGGCTTAGGGTTAAGGTGGGTTAGTGCAAGGGCTAGGGTTAGGCTAGTGACGGGTAAGGTTATGGTGGGCTAGTGGGTTGCACCTCTGGGTGCCTCTCTGACCCACTAAGAAGACAGTCTGTGACGTATGGGTAAGGAGTCAAGGATTAGGGTTAGGGTTAGGGGGCTAGGGCAGGTTTTAGTGGGCTTTTTGGCACATCCCAGAAGTCTCCATGGCCAAGTGGCCATGCGATTGGTGGGATGGCTCCAAAAATTTGCATGGTCGTCCACTCCCACATGGCCGGCCACTCGGCCAGCCCATCATTGCGCAGGTGTAAAAAAAAAATCAATGGAGGACAGAGGAGGAGAGGAGAGACATTTTGTTGCAAGAAAAAACCCACTGCTACTGTGAAAAATCTGGCAGTTTATAAATTTTCGCGTGTTTCTGTTGTGCTTGTGTGTTTTTGGACCATGATTTCAAAAACAATATTGTGTTTGCCGCCCCATTTTGGATCCCCCGCCCACACCGCATGGCATGGCGAGTCCGGCTGCCCAGGACGGGGGGGGAGGCGGGACCCCCCCTCCAGAAACCACCCCTCCGGTAGGTGCCCTGCGCCCTTAGTCAAGCAGGCATTTTTCCGCCTGCTTTTTTGGCCCGGGAATGAGTGGGAGGAGAGTTTAAAAGTTTTTTCCTGTGCCGTCCGTGCCGCTTGCTTGCGCTTTAATTGCGGCGGCCGGCGGCGAGACTGGGCTTTTTGCTGGCTGCGAGCCTGCGGCGAGTCCCACAGAGCAGCCCACTAGGACGGGGGATGGGGGGGGAGGCCGGGGACCTCCAGAAACAACCCCTCTGGTAGGTGCCCTGAGGCACGGCAGGCATTTTTCCGCCTGCTTTTTGGCCGGGAACCGGGTTTTTTTAACTTTTAAAAACTTTTTTTCTGTGCCGCGTGGCATCGCGCGATCGCGCAATGCAAGGAACGAGCACGACAAATCAGACCAAAATTGTTCGTTCGTCGGTTCGAGCTCGAAGTCTGGGGGAGTAATTCCCGTTACCGTTTCCGTAGAGTAACGGAACCGAGTAACGGAAACGGAAACGGGAATACTGCTAAGTCGTGCTCATCTCTAGTGCAAAGTCACAGTGACTCAATGTATAGTTTTTTCTAATGGAGTGCAGATGTTAAGAATTAACAAAATGAATTTTGGCTGATGCAAGGGGTTGCAATAGCTATGAGGTAATGTCATTTATGATTTGACAGATACATGTATAAAAATGTTCTGTAAATCATTGTTCATTGGGCCTTCCGTGAGTAAGGCACCCATTTTATTTCTCTGTCATATATTTTGGCAATGTAATGTATGCTGATATGCTGTTATGCTGTTGAATTTTGTATAAATATACCAATGTTACTTTTCCCTCTATGCTTTGTTGAACTTTAAGTTCTGTGATGCTGTGATATATTTGTGTACAGTTTGTAACATAGCTGTTTGATTTTAAGAAAACTCTGGCTAAATATTTATTCAATAAGTATTGCTTCTGCTGGCTGATCAAATAGCACATACTCTGACAGTGTTGTTATTCCAACAAATTTCTCCGCAGCCGCTTTAGCACCATTCATCCAGAATTACATCTGCCCTGGTGTCCAGGCACAGAACAGGGCTAAGAAATGCAAACAAGTGACAAATAGAAAACTACTATGGTGCTCAACCAGATCAACAACTAAATCAAAACATCTATAATATTTCATCTTCTCTTTATATTATCACTAGGGTTGGCCATGTCTTGGAAATGAAAACACTTAGCAGTAAGAGATGTTATGGGTCACCCACATCAAATCGCAACCCAAGGTTATGAGTCAGTACAGTGGTAATCCAGAAAGAAAGAGTAAATTTCTCATGTGAGTAGCAAATGCCAGGAGTTGTGCAACACAATGTAAGCAGACCCCAAGGGAGAATGATCCAAGCTGGGATCGATGTGTTGTCATTGTTCTGTAGAATTAAAAATATTGTACCCATGAATAATGCAGATGCTGACACGCTGTAGCTGTGCAGAACAATTTATATGTTAGAAGTCTGAGATGCTAAAGACTTACAAGGACTTGTGAAAGTATTAAACAGACATCATTGAAATTAATAACTTGCACAGGGGAACATGACAATTAGTGAACACTATCCAAGAGCAGGAGACAATTTAACCTAAAAAAAAAAGTCTGTTTGCTGGAGCCAAAATTTCTTTTAACTGCTTTCCTTTTAATGTGGGAGTGAGAAAAGAGGGGAATTTTTGCTGCCTGTGAAATTTCTCAAGGGAAAATAAATCATTGGTAATTGATTTGTGAGTGTGAATAAAAATGTAGCCACAACACAATGGATTCATCACTGATTGGAACAGCAGATTCTTTGTTTCAGGGCGCCTCTCCTGGCAGGTGCAAGTATGATGCACCATAGCCAACATTGCCACGGCACACATGTTTGGAGGGGAAGGGAGAATAGGGTGCTTAGCCTATTTGTACAGAAGAACATACTCCATAGGATGGATATGGCATTTATAGCTACATAACTTTAGTAGAGTAAAACACCACTTGAACAGACTGCACAGGAGAAGTGGTGGTAAGATGACCATCTCTTCTAGGTCCAGAAGACTCAGAAGTAGTATCCCGTTCCCTTCTTTCGAGTGAGCCCTGGGACTGAGCAGCACCCCCCAAAATTACACTGGTTGGCTGTTCTCCTAGGAGGCACAGTGGGGAGTCAAACTCCCAACCTCCACGTCTGCAGCCAGATACCCTTCTCACTGAGTTACACCAGCCTTCAAATGTCATTGTACTATGATGTCTTGCAATAGAACACCTTAGGATTTCTCCAAATGTGAGTCTCAGTACAGCATGTTAGCTATTTCCCCATACTATATCTCTTTCTCTTTGGTTTTGTTCTGTTCTTCTTTCTCAGTAAAGGAAAGATTGGGCTTCCCTTTGAAAATTGCCATATGCTCCAAATGTTCCTCTTTACCTGGAACAGTCTGCATTTCCTGGCATCTACCTGGTAAAGTACTGTCCAGGATTCATCTTTTGGGAATATACTGGGCCTGTTCATTCTGTTTTACATCACTGTGGTGCTGGGCAGCAGCAGCAACAACAACATTTGTATTCTTGTATTCTTCTGACCAACAACTCAAGCTCCAGGCTGCAAATAATCCTAGGGTGAAGTGAAGTGTGTATAGTACTGCAAACAATGGATAGATCCTCCTGAGTTCTTTGGTTCATAGCTGCTGCTGAATGCTTCCATGATTTACTCAAAGAGTGTGCTGTTACAATACCAAACCGACTGGGGTGGGTGGTGGGTGGCTTTGACCTATTTCATTAGACATGCTGGAAATGCAACACAGAAAGATACCTTCATGCTCAGAAGTGCCTATAAATGGGCCATCTTGTGCTCACACCAAAATGGTGCCCCTTCAGGTACATTTGGACCCCTTGGTAAAAAGCCAAATTGTTCTCAAGGAAGTTAAAAACACAGTCCCCAATTAAAGCAAGACTCCTCAAATCCCAACTAACTTTACCAAATGGCAGTGCTGTTGGGAGAACTATTTCTCCCCATGGCACGGATGGGTAACATGTCACCCGCATACATCTGCCTGTCCCCACAGGGCTATTGATATGTGTAGAAATAGCAAAACACTGCCACTTTATGGCATCATCACGGAAAAATCAAAAGCCATTAACAATACACTTCCACTTTGAAAATAGGCATACAGGGGTCATATACCTTTTCTTGAAACCAGTTAGTATTCCTGGAAGCACAGGCTGGATTAACAACCCAATGTACACCCCCACCCCCACACTAGCTGTACTTTGAAGCAGAAGTACCATGTTTCAATAGATTTTTGTGGCACAGCTACTGAATTTAAGAAATGCAGCAGTGGGAGAGTTCACCTCGGTTGGTTAGGAGAGTTGCAATGCAGCCCTCGGCTCTTCTAAAGTAGGCTAGTGCTACCGTACAGCGCTTGTAATCAATCCTGTGAATACACTGATTTACAACTATTTAGGGATATAAAGTCAGAACTGAAAGCAGTAGTTAGTGAGCGGGAGCAAGAAAAGTAAGAAAAATAAATTCTACACTGAGAACGTTCAAAAAGGGGTTCGGCTTGGAAAACTAGTTGAGAAGTAGGGCCATAAGCAAGCTTTATGGGCCTGAGGCTGAAGGATTGTTAGGAATTCACCTTTTATCTCATTTGAAGACATGATGTGTGCCTTGGGTTGGAGTAGGCAAAGGGGCAAGGATGGGACAGATGCCAACCACACAGAGAAGCTAAAACAGAGAGGCTTTTACTCTGTATGGGGTCAGGAGGACACAGGTCCTAAACTGCTTCCCTCTGGCATCCCAGTGAAAAGAGGGGGAGTCTGCTAGAGCTTGTTACTAGGTGTTGGTTTCCACAGTAACAACATAGCCCACAGCCCTCTCATCTGCTACAGTAACTGCTTATATACATTCAGTGATGTGTTGAGCTACCCATTTTATCCTCTATATTATTTATTTATTTTAAATATTTGCACCCCACCTTTCTCCTTAGAAAGCACCTATTATTAAAGGGTGGTGTGCAAAGCTAACAACAGTGAAACGGCTATACTATTTTTTTAACAAAAAATCATGCTAAACACAGTGAACAAAAGCAACACCAAAACAACTCAAGGCAGTCAAGGACACCAACGTCTTAGAAACAAATCAACATCTATCTACTGTCGTCCAGTGGATATTGGTTACTCATCTAACTGGAGAGTGACTGGCTTTATTTCAGACCTCTGTGGTGATTGTAAATGATGTCCTAAAGACTGGAACCCGTCACATCTGCGTTCTTACACCCAAGCACTGAGTACCGTGTAGGCATTTCTGTAGGTTGCAGCAGTGTTTTTCTTCCATCTACTGGATATGTGCACAGAACTAAAATAAGAATCCATGGGATTAAATCCATTATTTTATCTTGGCCATTAGCTCTATACTTGTCTAGAAACATCCTTTGTCAAAGGGTTATAAGCAGGAATAGACAACATAGATAAGCCTGTCATTCTTCACATTGTCACATGTTTTTGCTGTTGTTTATTTTAATCATTGTTGCTGTTTACAGACCCAAGCTTCAAAACAACTCAATGCCAAAGAGGGGTATGAAAAGCATCACTAGGTGTGAAATACAATCACAGTATCTGTCTTTTTATCTTAGAGCCTTGCATGAATGTTTTGCTATGCACTCTCTGTATTCTAACTCTTATGCCTGACAAAGTGGACAATGTTCCCTGAAAGCTTATATTCAAATACAGCAGTTAGTCTTTAAGGTGCCAAAGCATCTGTTTTTGTTTTTGTTGGTATTGTTTCATTTCTTGCTGAAATGCTCGCACAGGCTAACATAGCTACATATTCAAAAACATCTTCAACCCAAGCTCCTGAACTCCATTTGCTTCTCTAAAGATCAGCTCCCTCCTCTCCGAATGCAGTCAGTCTTTTTTGTTACCTATGACAGGTGCATACGCACACAAACACATACACCTATTATACCAAGGGTGTGCAAATACGATGGGTTCCAATGGGCAGTTTTCTGCTCATGGAATCCACTGAGGGTCATACAGGCCATCAGATACTGGAAGAAAGAGGCCAGTGTTCAATTTTTTGCTTTAAAAATGGATATTTACTTGGTAAATTAAACTCAGAGTGCACACTTGAAATATATTTAAAAGACAAATTGCAGCCCTGCAGGTTGCTAACAATTATCTCTTATTTTACTGATGGGGAAGATTCATGTACGTGTATATGTGGGGAGGGAGGAAATTTAGAGAGGTCTGATGAGATCAGAGGCTGGAAAAACAGTTATTGGGGTCCATGAACCTCCCATGCCCACCCAACATCCCTCTCACACAGTATATCACACCATCCTTAGCTGGCAAGGGAGGATTGCTACTTCTAACAACCACCTTTTTATTGTGTTCTGTATTGTGTTACTCTCACACTGGCTACTCTGCACTGGTTGCCAATCCGTTACCACATCGAGTTCAAGGTTTTGATGCTGACATACAAAGCCATAAATAGTTTGGGACCTTGCTATCTGTCAGAGCAGCTCCTACCACAGAATACTGCCTGTTGTACCCAATCGTCTCAGGCAGGACACTTGAGGGTGCCAACGCTGAAGGATGCTCGTAAATCAATGATGAGGAACTGGGCTCTCTCGTTAACTGCTCATGTTGTCTTTTAACTTTAATGTTGTCTTTTAATGTTGTAAGATGTCCCTCAGTTTCCTGTTCTTAAACTTGAATATGCCTTAATTGTACTGGACTGTATGTTGTCCCACATTACACAAAGCTGCTTTGGGTCCTTTTCCAAGGAGAAAGGTGGGGTAAAATACTCTAAATTAATTCTTGAACATTCTTGTTCAAGAAGTCTTTTAACTGATTATTGTGCATTCTGATGGCGATTTTAGTGCAGTCTTTTAATATATTGTATTTATTGTATTTAAATGTTTTATTGTTTTAATTTTATTGCAATTTGATGTTTTAATTGTCTAAATTGTTTACTTTGATTGTGAGCTGCCCAGAGACCTTTGGGTAGTGGGCGGCATACAAGCTATATAAATAAAATAAAATAAAATAAAATAAAATAAAATAAAATAAAATAAAATAAATAAATAAATTTTGGCAGTATAAAGGGTCCTCTTGAGGAGGAAGTTTAAACAAACAAATAAACAAACAAATATATGTATATGATCTGTGACTGCAGAGTGCGTAAGCAGTTTTAACTTGGAGAATGGGTGCTAGTTTACAAAATCTTGATAAGTTTTTGTCCCCAGTGAAAGTTTGGCACAGCCTCTGGGCAATCACATGGAATATAGTCCACCATGTAATTGAGTTGTGCCACCCCATGCACAGCCCTAAATTGGCTAAAACCTTCAGGCCTTGTTCTTGAAGGACACAAACTGTGTTCTTGGGGTTTTGCTTTAATTACCTGTTCTGTACCATGCTCATGGCCATCCAGTCCAAGGGGTAGACGTTTTTTCCAATTAGATCTTTGAACATTATGAAAGTCTCCATCAAGAAGTCCTAGGGAAAAATAATTAAAATGTTAAAAAATATTAAAAATGCCAGCATGAATTCATATTACAGTTAAATAAGAATATATGCCCCAAAGATAGCATCCTGCTCTTATAGACGGGATCTGCCACATGTTCTCTTCTAAGATAAAAAATAATGAAAATGTCCTGCTGTACCTCAAAAATGAAGAAGGCCTATTTGACATAAAATCTCACCAGCTGCTGCAAACTTCATCAGGTACACACATTCCCATCCAGGCACCGGAAGAACTGGGCTGCAATCCTTGAGATGGTATGCCAAATGAAATTTATTATTGATCCTCCATGTGCCACAAGATTCTCTGTGGGTTTGGCCATAAGAGGCTAAAATGGCTGCCTTTTTGTTCCCTTCAGTCAGCCTTGGTTGTTCCCAAAAGACTAGACACATGCAGCCATTGGGCTTCCACACATGTACAGCTAAATTTGTGGTTAAGAAGATGTGACCATGGAAATGCATGACCTTTCCTCCATTCAGCACAAAGGTCTAAAGAGATCTCTGTAGGCATATTTGGCTGGATATGTTTAGAAAGCTCGTGGGCTCAGACATATCTTGAAACAAAAGGATCCCACAGTTGATAAAGATATCTCCCTGAACATGCTCTAAGAGTTGCTCCACACCTCTTCACTGCTTACACATGAATCCCCAGCCTCCACCTCAGAGATCTAGACCCACACACAACCAGGCAAATGCATCTGCCTAGTGCTGAAACAGAGGAATACAGTGGGGTAGTAAAATATCATCATCATCATCAGCAGCAGCAGCAGCAACAACAACAACAACAACAACAACAACAACAACAACAACAACAACAACAACAACAACAACAACAACAACAACAACAACAACACAAGACATACAATTAGTGTTCTGGAAGAAAAATAGTTTTCACACAAAACTACACTGATATATGAGTGTGAGTAGTAACCAGTTTAAGACAGATGGTCTATGTGAACATACTTCTCTTAATTTTCTTAAAAAGCTGATAAAATAACAAGTCAAAATTTAACAAAACAAGAAGATAAGAACATAAGAAGAGCCATGCTGGATCAGGCCAAAGGCCCATCTAGTCCAGCTTCCTGTATCTCACAGTGGCCCCACAGTGGCCTATGGAGTGCATGAGACTAGATATCTGTCTCCTGATACCACTCCCCTGCATCTGGCCCTTGAAGTACCCCGGTTTTAAGTCTGGAGTTTACACATCTCCATCCTGGTTTGGAAACTGTGATGGACTTTTCCTCCAGGAGGAACATGCATTCAAAATAGTCCACCAGCATTGTTTAGATTTAAGACTCAGAAGAGAATGTTTTTTGTGCATTCAGTTTTTAGCATGAAGTCCTGACTCCTGACTGTTTCAAATGCCTGGGGGGGGGGGAGCAGGCATCAATGCAGCACCTTTGATTTTGCCCAATGAGAAGCCAGCAGGTATTGCAGAGGCGAATTTAATTAGATTTGATGTATCTTTGAAGGTATATATCTAATAAAATCTGGGATCATTTGCCTTTGTCTCAAAACAGTCTTTTAGAGGCTGTAATTGAGGGAATGAAGGAGCTTAATGTGAATCAGGATGAGAGGGAAATGACACAGTACTGGGGGTTGAATAGAAATAGATAGAACCTTTAATGGATAGTAAAGGATAGTATAGGGCAGGGGTGTCCAAATTTTGGCCCTCTAGCTGTTTTGGACCACAACTCCCAGAATTCCAAGCCTGTGTTGCCAATGCCAAAGGACTGTGGTAGTTGTGGTCCAAGACATCTGGAGGGCCGAAGTCTGGATACCACTGGTGTAGGGCAAGGGTGGGAAACCTTCAGCCCTCCAGATGTTTTGGACCACAATGCCTGCAGCCCTTTATCATTGGAAATATAGGTTCAGAAATCTGGGAGTTGTGGTCCAAAACATCTGGAGGGATTCATTGCCCATGATTTATACTGGGGGAGGGCGGGGGTGAAGGAAGCAGGGTGAACTGAAGCAGCAGTTTAGAGTCATTTCTAGGAGGACATATTTATTTCCTGCAGCAGTACCTAGCAGGCCAAAGGCATTTTGCTGCCTGAGACAAAGAGCAAGATGGTGCCACATCCCTGTTCCACACCAAGAAACTGCCTGAATGGTAGCAGAATCTTATTCTG
>CM074734.1:89223260-89245586 GCA_037367245.1 Phrynocephalus guinanensis
CCTTCCAGAACAGCAAGTGGTGGAGGCTTCTGGTAGCTGCAGTCCAGGAACATCTGGGGACCCACAGGTTGAGAACCACTGCTCTAGCCAGTGAAACTGAAGCATGATATTCCACAAAGGGCATGCACTGGATTGTAGGATGTTGCACCAGGAGCATTATCTGGACATTTTTCAAGGAGACCATGCATTGCAGCAGTCAAAGTAGGGACAATAAAGGCATGAATTACTAATTCTTGAATTATCTGCTCCAAAAAATCCATAAAGCTGTTGAGAGGATGACATGCTGGTTTACAAACTTGAACAGCTCTAGGTTAAGGATTTTAGGAGGACACATTTTTAAGGACACAATTAAGCCAAAGACTAAGGTGCTGATCTCATGACACTACTTTCTGAAGCCTGCTCTTACAACACTGAAAAAGCCCCGGAGTCATCCAGAGCTTCTACAGAAATATTCTCCTTGTACAGTTGCTGCAGTAGCTCATTTATTAAAGTTAAATCAAATTTTATAAAAATCCCAGAGGACAAGAAAATGTTTTTTGGGAGGGGAAAATATTAGACCATGTACATCTTGTTTATTGTTTGTTTGTTTGTTTATTGCATTTTATACCGCACCGATTTCCCAGAAGGGACTCTGGGCAGTTTATATAAATGCAACTAAGAAACAAACTATGCAAATTAAATAAACAGTAGAATAAACAAGTAAAAATGTTTTTTTGCTCCGATTTTGTCAGCTTGCAGCTCCCAAGCAGCTTTAGGTCACGCGGCCAATGGCAATCAAGGATAAGAGTTGTAGTTCAACATCATCTGAATGGCAACATGATCCCTGCCCTTGGTTTAGCTTAGTGGTTCTCAACCTGTGGGTCCCCATAGGCTCCTGGACTGCAACTTCCAGAAACACCCACCAGCACAGAGAGTGGTGGAGGCTTCTGGGAGTTGCAGCCCAGGAACATCTGGGAACCCACAGGCCGAGAACCACTGGTTTAGCTGCGAAGAGTTTGTTACATGCTGGCAAGCTGGAATTAACCATAATAATTATTATTATCTTGACCAAGCATTAATGAAAAGGACATTAGCTGATTTCCCCATTGGTCCATTCATCCTGTTATCGTTGTGCTGATCAACAGTCATTTTAATTTTCTTCCCAGAAGGCAATTAATATATTTCTAGTAGACTGGTGAGCAATCAGGTTGCTGGTGGCTACTGTCATCCATTTCTAAATTTTTGGACATTTGTTGGGGAATTGAATCATGCAAGGTTGAAAGGGGAGTGCTTCTGTTCCCATGACAACTTACCACTAGCTCAGAACTTGTTTGAAAAGTTTCAATGTAGGAAGAGTAATGTTGGTCGTCCATTTGATCCAAGATTGCTGTCATACATGCCACAAAATGACTCTACAAGAAAGAAAATAACATTATTGACACCTAGATTGAGCTACCACTCTAAGCAGAAAAACATACTGATATCATGTGGCACCAAGACATACCGAAATAACAAGGAAAACAGGCATGTAAACCAGCATGTGTCAAAAATGTCATGATATGGAAGGACAGAAGAGATGTTGACTGTTGCAAAAACTGATTGACAAAGGTATGCATCATTCAGAATCAACTTTCTTGTTGAAATAATTGTGGTGTTTTGCTGCAGACACAATTTCATATTTTGATACAAATGTGACACTATTTTATACATCCTTTAAATAAATGTACTTGTTATACTTTTGACAAGTAATTATTTGAAGAGAAAACTCCTTCCCTGCAGACTGTTAAAAGATATTGCAACCCTGATTGGGAATGTTTTAACCAAGAGAGAAAGCAAATCTTGTTGCAATATCTTTTTTCGTGCCTTAAACGTATTTGAAATTTCCAAAAGCTAGGGCTTATACTTCTAACCTGTCAAATGTGATGTATTGATTGCAGAAATTTAAACCTCAATTGTTTGATGTGTGTGTTTTAAAACCTTTTAAAACATAGCCCCCATTGTATTTACCATGCAAGTGGCCATTATGACATCACTTCGTCCACCTCTATCAAAACAGAATGGCTGGGTGGGTCTTTAGTGGTAAGGAAAGTTTCTTGCTGGGATAATTTTAATTTTTAACAGTTAGTTTTTCAGTAGTTACAGGAAATGATACATGCACATGCATGCACACAGGGAAAAAAACAAATCAAGGTGGGGAACCAACCATCACATAATGATCTTATCAAACTTATTAACTTTTTGGTCTTTCCAATGATTCCTCGGTCTTCCTGGGAAAAAATTCATTCACACCTCCTGTGTGCCTGAGAAATCTGATTTCACTTTGTGGTTCATTGATGATGTCAAACACGGCAAGGTCACACACATCACGATCTGCAGTTCGACGTACCCAACCATTTTGTCTGCCACTTAAAGCAGGAAAAAGACACCTCTTCAACTTCAGGTTACAGCCACTAGAGGTCTTTTTTTCCTACTTTCCTATGGTAGCTACTAGCTTCTATGCCATTCGTACTGCTTTTTTATTTATTCCTACGTGAGCAGACCCGGTACACTCCTGGCGTATAAACAGTGAACATTACAACATAAATGATAACTTATATCTGCTTTTTGAAGTGACATTGGTGCTACTCAGAGGTTTGGCTATCTGTGGGTCTCTAAAAGGAGGTATTTCCAGCAGGTAATCCCAGATCTTTCAGGTAAGGATTTCTATGGCTTTTGTCATTGATGCTCGCTTGCAAATGCATATGTTCAGGTTTGCTTTTCTTACTCTATTTTCTTACAGTCCTTCAAAGTTGTAAATAGCCTAGAGTCCTTGTGTACATGTGAGAATGCCTGCTGCCTGCCCAAAACAGCAACCTAGTTTATTTTTTAAAAAAAAGTGTTTTGCAACTGGCTTTGTAATTCAAATATCACAACTTTATTTCTAGTATAGAGTGGAAGAAATAAATGCCTACAGAAAACGGGAAGTCCTGTATCGGCAACTATGGCTTGTTTGTTTTTAAAGAATCAGTGAGCTCTTTAATAATGTTAGAAAGCTTTTCACAATGTATCTGGCCTCCCTATGTCTCCCTAGGATTTTTTCTTCTTCTTCTTCTTCTTCTTCTTCTTCTTCTTCTTCTTCTTCTTCTTCTTCTTCTTCTTCTTCTTCTTCTTCTTCAGTAACCCTTTCCAGCATAAGCAGCATCTTTCACAGTTTTGGATGGAAACATTCTTCAGTGCTATTAAACTGTTTTTGAAGCAGTGGTTTCTATATGAAAGGCTTTAAAGCCGGCTATCCTTGGGACTTCAGCTTTGTATTCCTGCATATTTGTACTCGTGCAAATAAGAACAGTGTGAACTGACAGATGACATGTTTTGTTTCATGAGTTTCTGTTCCCGGTGGGCTAAAACCAGTACCCAGTTCTGAGTCACTGATTCCTTGGCGCTCAAGATCAGGCAAATTAGTAGTAGTTTGTTCCTGGAAAAGTATTGCCTTATCAAGCCAGTGCTGTAGAACTTGCTCAACTAGACAGTCCAGTAATCCTCAATTATTATTATTATTATTATTATTATTATTATTATTATTATTATTATTATTATTATTATTATTATTATTATTATTATTATTATTATTATTATTGAGAAATTCTTAGTACTGAATTAACATCCCCCCTTTAATTCTGAAATTGACTGTAATGACCTCACCTGTATCTCATCAAGGAACTACATGAGTACAAATTTCTATGTTGTATGAGATATTCCATAGGTATTTAGAGTCTATGATACAACACCCCATTCCCCCCCCCCCAAAAAAACCATCAAGACTTAAGAAATTTTTAGCATCAATTGGCAAACAAGGGAAAACAATCTACTATGTACAAATATACTAGACTCAAAACATGATGTTCTGCTCTACACCCTTCTATTGCAGCTACTTTTATGTTTTTCCTTAATATTTATAATTAAGAAAGAAGCCACAGTCTACAAATATAGCCACCAATCAATCTGTCAGTCAAGTCAGTTGTGATATGTACTGTGGTGTGTTTATTCTTCTAAAAATCTGTTTAGATACTAAGGATGTGGGTTCTGATGTCAACAAAATAAATAAATAATCCAGAGATTAAGTTGTTGTACAGCAGAAGCTTGATATGTCATTCCAGTGATGATTAGCCTTGTTAAAACTGTGTCTAATGAATCACTGTGCTGATATGCATGATTGAAACTAGGTCAAACATGTGTAAAAATAAGTGTAATCACAGCAAACACTTGCCTGATGAGGGAGCACTTAACAGAACGCTAAAAGGAAGAAGTCTGTTCTGAAGACTTAATGCTATTACAAACCTATGCAGTCAATAACGTGCAAAAATTTAATAGCTGCACTTCACAGGAATGTCTCACCCCATGATTTGAGACTGTTGACTATGTTCTAAACAAAACAACTTCCACCAACCAGGCTAACCATACTGATAAAGATTAAATAATGCCTGATATTTTTGCCTGGTAGGGGAGGAAGTAACAAGGCACATGTTGGTGATTTTATATCTATTTACACAATATAAAAGATGAAACAGGGTGTCTAAAGAAAATGAAACATTTCTTCTGTAAAGTTCAGAGCCCTTTGGCAGCAGCAGAAATTAAGGTAATTAGACTCTGAAAAACAATAATAAAGAACCAGCTAGTCTTAAAGCATGTATTAGATATAAGCTACTGTTGAGACTTTAAAATTAAACAAATAGCAAGTGAAAATTCTTCTGAAGGATGAAAGTTACTGTGGTTTGGTAGACTATCAGAACAGATGACTAAATTTAAATGCCACAATCCCTAGACATTTGCCATGCATTTCTAATAGACTGGTGTGGGTAGAGAGACAGTAGGGTTCTATGAAAAGAGATGGCAAACTTCAGCACCTAGCAACGAAATTCTCATCATACTTTACAACACCAGATGGTGACATGTTGCCGTAGTAACTTCAAATAACATACAAAAAGCCACATAAATAAAAGGGTGAGTTGGGACTATGTGACTAATGAAGCCATTTGTTTACACTGGCCCATATCCGTTGAACATGAGGGCTGCTAACCTTGGTATTGTTCTTCGACATGTTTGATAGTTGCAGTGGGTTTTTCTACACCACACCACACCACACATACATTTAGTAGACCAGGAGAACAGTTATGGATGGAGACTCTAGAAATGCCCTTAAAAAAACATAGGCCTGGAAACCTGGTATTGATTTAACTTAAAATGCTAGATGTCAAGGATGTAGGCCTGCATTCATTTGTATATGAGTAAGCTTCCAGCTGTGCAACAGGATTTTCCTTGCATCCTCTCCTTGCAATCTTCTCCAGGGTGTCTCCCAACACTCCAGGCCAGATTTTGGAGAGGCTGTAGGGAAGATTTGGAAAGCCACCTACCACCCGAGCAGGTGTAACTAGGAATGGGCACGAAATGGAAAAATAATGTTTCATTTCATTTTGTGCTCACCCCCCATTTTGTTTTGATTCGTTTCTTATTAATTTTTTAAAAAAACATTCATACGAAATGAAACGAAACAAAACAAAATGGTTCCCCTGGGTCCTAGAGACACCAGATTTGGTGCCCGGGACTCTGGGAGCCATTTTAAAAGGGCTTCTGCTGAGCTATTATCATCTGAATCCCTTTAAAACTGGTCCAGTCGGCATCAGGGGGATCCCCTGGTGCTGAATGGGCCAGTTTTAAAGGGTTCCAGCCATTGACAGCTCGGCAGGAGCCCTCTGAAAATGGTCAGGAGAGCAGTTCCTGGGATTGTGCTGTCCTCCAGAGCATTTTCAGAGGTCTCCTGCCGAGCGGTCAATGGCTGGAGACTTTTAAACCTGGCCCAGTCGGTACCAGAGGGTCCCCCTGGTTCTGACTGGGCCAGGTTTAAAGGGGTCCAGCATTGACAGCTCGGCAGGAGCCCTCAGAAAACAATGGAACAAAAAGGTTCATTTCAATGCAAAAATGACTTTTGTTTAATCTATAATGAAATGCTGCTTCCGCATTTTGTTTTGTCTTGTTTCATTTCGTTATATAACAAAACGACAAAACAGCATTTCGTTTAAAACAGCATTTCGTTTTTCATTTCCTGCCCATCCCTATGTGTAACTATGCCAGCGGATTGACAGTTAGGCACAATCCATTATATAAATTGGTAAAATAAATGCTGAGGTGCACTAATGGTTAGGATGTTGCAGTTCATGAGAACATAAGATCAGCCTTGCTGGAACAGACCACAGCCCATCCACTCCAGCATTCTGTCTCACACAGTGGCTCACCATTTGCTTCACAGAATTCCCAAGCAGATGCCTTCACCTGCTTACAATTCCCTGCAAATGGCATTGAGACATATCCTGCCTATCTCTCCAAAGCAGAGGTTGTCCTTAGGAATTCATAATAAGGATAGCCATTGATAGCCTTGTTCTCCATGAACATGTCCAATCCTTTCTTAAAGCTGTCAAGGCTGATAGCTGTCACCTCTTCTACTGTCAGGGAGCTCTACAGACCAGTGATCCTTTGGGTGAAAAAGTACTTTCACTTATTTGTTTGTGATGCAGCACCCAAAAGTTTCATGGAGTGCCCCCTAGTTCTAGTGTTGTGAGACAGGTAAAACAATTTTTCCTTATCTACTTTGTCCACATCTTGTATGATTTTATAAACTTCAGTCAGGTTAGCTCTTAGGTGCTGTCGTTCAAGAGTGAAGAGGCCCAGCTGTTGCAGCCTCAGATGGTAAGGAAGGTGTTCCAATCACCTAATCATTCTGGTTGCCCTCCTCTGCACTTTTTCCATTTCCATAATATCCTTCTGGACTTATGGTGACCAGAACTGTACACAATACTCCAGATGATGCCTCACCATAGATTTATAAAGAGGCAAAATGACACTTGCTGACTTATTGCCTACACCCTTCCTAATGATCCCTAGTAGAGATGGGCACGACTAGGGAAAATGACGTTTTCGAGTTGTCATGTGTCGGAGGCAGTCCGTTTCGGCTCATTTCCGTTTTTTGCGAAATTTTGCAAAAATTAGTTGGTTCGTTTTTTCGTTTTTTTGTTGTCGTTAGTACTGGTTTGGGGGGGTAGCGGGCTCCTGGAGGGAGCTGCAGGAGTCAGCCAGAGCCACAAGTGACGGACTGGCAGACTCTTTGCACCCGCTGTGTCTCACGTACTTGCATGTAGTGCAATGCAAGTAGATCTGGCTTAGGGTTAAGATGGGTTAGCGCAAGGGCTAGGGTTAGGCTAGTTACGGGTGAGGTTAGGGTGAGTATTGGGGTGCACCTCTGGGTGCCTCTCTGACCCACTTAGAAGGACAGTGTACTGGCGTATGGGTTAGGCTTAGGCTTAGGGTTCGGGTTTGGGCTACGATTAGTGGGCTGTTTATGCCAGATTGGCACATCCCAGAAGTCTCTGTGGTCAACCTGGCCAAGTGGCCATGCGATTGGTGGAAAATTTGCATGGTCCACTCCCATGGGCGAGCCCATCATTGCGAATGTGCAGGTGTAAAAAAATAAAATAAAATAAAATAAAATAAAATAAAATAAAATAAAATAAAATAAAATAAAATAAACGGAGACTTTTTTTTTTTGCAAGAAAAACCCACTGCTGCTACTGTAAAAATTCAAGCATTTAAAATAGCTAATTTGCGCATGTTTCTGTGGTGCTTTGGTGGGGTTTTGGGCAACGATTTCAAAAAAAATATTGCGGTCGCCATTTTGGATCCCCCGCACTGCATGGCAAATGGATGCGCCCTCCCAGCCTGGTACCAGCAGCGCAGCAGTAGCAATAGCCAAGGAGAGGGGGGCGGGGACCCCCCCCCAAATAAAACACCCTTCTGGCCTGGTAGGTGCCCTCAGACTGTTTTCGCCTACTTTTAGGGCCGGGAATCGGGTTTTTTTTAAACTTTTAAAAACTTTTTTTCTGTGCCGCTTGGCATTGCGCAATCGCCACGATGCAAGTAACGAGCACAACAAATCAGACCAAATTGTTCGTTCGTCGGTTCGAGCTCGAATTCTGGCGGAGTAATTCCCGTTACCGTTTCCGTAGAGTAACGGATACAAGTAACGGAAACGGAAACGGGAATACCGCTAAGTCATGCCCATCTCTAATCCCTAGCATTGCTTTTTTCACTGCTGTGCCACACTGGGTTGACACCTTCATTGAGTTGTCCACCAGGACACCAAGGTCCCTTTTCTGGTTTGTTGCAGGGAGTTCAGACCCTATCAGTTTATGAATGTAATTGGGTTTTTTTTGCCCCAGTGTGCATCACTCAGCACTTACTAATGTTGAAGCTCATTTGCCATTGGTTTGCCCACTCCCCCAGTATCAAGAGATCCCTCTGGAGCTCCTCACAATGTCTCTCAGTTTTTACTACTCTGTATAATTTATTGTTGTTGGCCAATTTGGCTACCTTGCTAGTTACTCCTACTTCTAGATCATTTATGAAGAGATTGAAAAGCAAGGGTCCCAGTACTGGACTTTGAGGACCTCATTTTTAACCTCTCTCCACTTGGAGAAGTGTCCATTTAGTGTCCTGTCACGTAGCCAGTTGCTGATCCAGGACAAAACCTGTCCCTGTATACCATGACTAGCAAGTTTATTCAAGAGCCTTTGGTGCGGGACCTTGTCAAAAGCTTTCTGAAAGTCCAAATAATGCCAACTGGATCTCCCTTATCGACATGCTTATTGACACTCTCAAAATCTTCCAACAGATTAGTGAGGCATGATTTGCCCTTGCAGAAACCATGTTGGCTCTCCTTCAGCAGCGCCTTCTCTTCTATGTGCCTATTAATTTTATCTTTTAGGATGGTTTCCATCACTTTACCTGGGACACATGTCAAACTGACGAGTTGGTAATTTCCTGGATCACCTTTGGATCTTTTCGTTGAAGATTGGTGTTACATTCCCTACCTTCCAGTCATCAGGCACAATTCTTGATTTGAGGGATAGATTATATATTTTGGCTAGGACATCAGCAATTACGTCTTTAAGCTTCTTGAGAAATCGTGGATGGATACTCTCCGGTCCTGGTGATTTGTTAGCATTTAGTTCAACAAGACATGCAAGGACCTCCTCCCTGGTTATTTCTATCTGGCTTAATACTTTGGTTTCCCTCTATACGGGGATAGGCTCTGTTTGGGGCATGTCTTCTTCAGTGAGTATTGAAGCAAAACAATTCATTGAGTCTCTCTGCAATCTCTGTTTCCTCTTTAATAATCCCTTGCTTTCCATTGCTGTCTAATGGCCCCATGGCCTTCCTAGTTGGGTTCTTTCTTCTAATGTACTTAAAGAACTCCTTGTTATTTCTTTGAGTGCTTTTAGGTGTACATTCCTCCAAGTATTGTTTTGCTTTCCTGATTGTTGACTTGCATTTGTTCAGTGCCCTTTTTCCTTTTGGGTATGCACTCCAATTGGGCCTCTGTTATTGTTTTTGTGAGCAGCCTCCATGCCTCTTGGAATATTTGGACTCTCTCAATTTTCCCTTTCAGCATGTCCAAACTTCAGCCCTCCTGATGTTTTGAACCACATCTCTCAGAATTCTAAGATTAGACTGCCAGTGACAAAGGACTGTGGTAGTTGTGGTCGAAAACATCTGGAGGGCTGAAGTTCGGACATGCCTGTAGTTAGTTAGAAAGCTTCTGTAAATTACCTGCAACAACAACGGCCATTAGAGATGGGCACGAAACAAACTTTTAATTCATTTTGTTATTCGTTTCGTTACCTAATGAAACAAATAACAAACTGACCCATCAAAGAAAAATGAAATGAAACAAAATGGAAATTTCTGCTTTGTTCATTTCATTTTTCGTTTTCCCATAGGAATGCATTGAAGCAATGTATTCCTATGGGAAAGGTTCCCTTTGCAATTGGTGTGGGGAAACCATTGGCTTTTTCCCACCAGAAGCCAGCACCGTCGATCAGCTGTAGCGCTGGCTTTGGCGGTAAAAGGATTTAAAAAGCCCGCCCTTTCCTCCACCATTTTCTGAGGGCTCCTGCCCAGCTGTCAATGGTTGGACAACTTTAAACCTGGCCCAGTTGGTACCAGGGGCTCCCCCTGGTACCGATTGGGCCAGGTTTAAAAGGGTCCAGCAATTGACAGCAATTGACAGCCCAGCAGGAAGGAAGTTGCAGCGATCACACTGCCCTTCCCACCCATTTTCTGAGGGCTCCTGCCGAGCTGTCAATTGCTGGACCCCTTTAAACCTGGTCCAGTAGGTACCAGGGGATCCCCCTGGTACCAACTGGGCCATGTTTAAAGCAGTCCAGCAACTAACAGCATGGCAGGAGTCCTCAAAAATGCTAGGGAGGGCTGTTCCAGGGATCGAGCTGCCCTCCCTAGCATTTTCAGAGAGCTCCTGCCGAACGGTCATCAGCAGGGCTCCTTTAAAAATGGCCCAGTTGCAACCAGGGGTTCTCCCCAGTGCTGAATGGGCAATTTTTAAAGGGGTCCAGCTGATGACAGCTCGGCAGGATCCCTCTGAAAATAGTCGGGATGCCAGTTTGGAGCTCTCCCGCTGGTGTTCCAACCATTTTCAGAGAGCTCCTGCCGAGCTGTCATTGGCTGGACCCCTTTGAAAATGGCCCAGTCAGAACAGGGGAGAACCCCTGGTGGCGACTGGGCCGTTTTTAAAGGGGCCCAGCCGATGACAGGGAAAAGGGGTCTCTCTAAAGGGATCTTCCCTGCAGTGGATGACAGTGCCAAGCGCCCGCTCAGCGCTGCCATCCACTGCAGGGGAAAATGTCAAAAGAGACCCCATTTCTCACCTCCTCATGCGAAGGTGGAAAGAAGGGTCTCTTTGAGGTGCTGGCTGGGGGAGCTCTCTCCCCTACCTCACAGTGGCTGGGGGGAGATTAAGCCCCTCTTTCCCCCAGCCAAAGTTGCACAAGCACCACACACACACACACACACACACACACACCCCACATAAAATGAATAATGAATCAACAAATCAACAAAATGATTTTTTTCAAAAAAAATTGTTTAAAAAAAACAAAATGAATCAAAACGAATCACCATTTTTTGGTTCGTGCCCATCTCTAATGGCATTAAATTCCTACAAAGCTAAGTAGGCCAGTATTTGATGGTAAGAACTGAAAAAAGAAGAGGTGAGGCATTACTTGCAACTTTGTTGTATCTCTTCCAACCCTGGCTAACATCATAAAGTCCCTCTCTTTTAAAGACCCACCACTTACCCCAATATCTTTTTTATATATATGGCTGTTTTTGATTTTTAAAATATAGTTTAATATTTATTGTTGTATTCTATTTTATATTGTAAATTGCCCAGAGTCCCCTCTGGGGAGACAGGCAGTGACAAATCTAAATAAATAAATAAATAAATAAATAAATAAATAAATAAATAAATATCATATGAAAAGTTGAAATGCTGATCTGAATGAATAGTGTTATTTAACTGGCAATTTAATATGTCAGATAAAAATAAAGAATGGGATCTAGATTTACATTCATTCATGTACATGTTTACAGAGGAGTGCCCTCTGTTGAGTTGAGTGAAATTTACTTTCAACTATATACTGTAAGTTTCCTACAAGTAGTTATCTGCATGTGGGTTACACTAGAATTAATGCAATTCATTCCTATACACATTTTCCCACAAATAACTTTCACAGAATTCATTGGGGCTTACCTCTGAATAAACAAGCATATTATGGAGCTCTTTATCATGAGCTGAGAAATGTTTTATCCACTTCAGTGGGAAATAAGTGAAACTCTGGATCTCTGGACCTGGTTCACTATAAAGTCTTTGCCTTTACAGTATTAGGATCTCTCTAAAGAACCAAGAATAACCCTTCATTGTCAGTTTTATGTATTATATAGTAATTGGGTGGTTACATTCATGAAATGCCTCTTATGTTGTAGGATAAAAACATTTCACATGCATTTGTCACAGTTTGCAGACATAAAGGCCACAATTAGAGATGGGCACGACTAGGGAAAATGACGTTTTCGAGTTGTCGTGTGTCGGAGGCGGCCTGTGTCGGCTCGTTTCCGTTTTTCGCGACACTTCGCAAAAATTTGTCATTTCGTTTTTCGTTTTTCATCTGTCGTTAAACTGGTTTGGGGGTAGCGGGCTCCTGGAGGCACCTCTTTTTTGGGGGTGGGTGCCTCCTATCCTCACCCGCTAGGGAAAGCAGGCTCCTGGAGACCCCTCATACATGGGGGTCTCCTCTCCTCACTTGCTGCAAAAGGGCATGCATAGCCATATGGATATGCAAAGTTGCACGCAGAGACACAGCAGACTGGCAGAGGCACCCCTCTTTTTGGGGTGCCTTCCCTGCATCAGTCAGGCCTCGGGGGCATGGTTTGCATGTCACACATGCTGCCGGCCGAGGCAAGCCTGCAGGAGTCACCCAGAGCCACAAGTGGTGGACTGGCAGACTCTCTGCACCTGCTGTGTCTCACTAAGAAGGAAATTGTACTTGCGTGTAGTGCAATGCAAGTACAGATCTGGCTTAGGCAACAGGGTTAGCGCAAGGGCTTGGGTTAGGCTAGTTACGGGTGAGGTTAGGGTGAGTATTGGGGTGCACCTCTGGGGGCCTCTCTGACCCACTTAGAAGGACAGTGTACTGGCGTATGGGTTAGGCTTAGGGTTAGGGGTCGGGGTCGGGCTACGGTTACTGGGCTTTTTATGCCCGGTTGGCACATCCCAGAAGTCTCTGTGGTCAACCTGGCCAAGTTGCCATGCGATTGGTGGAATGGCTCCAAAACTTTGCATGGTCACTCCCATGGCCAGCCCATCATTGCGCAGGTGTAAAAAAAATAAAATAAAATAAAATAAAATAAAATCAATGGAGTTGGAGAGAGGAAAGAGGAGACATTTTGTTGCAAGAAAAACCCACTGCTACTGTAAAAATTCTGGCAGTTTTAAAATAGCAATTTTCGCATGTTTCTGTATGGTGTTTGTGTGTTTTTGGACCACGATTTCAAAAAAAAATTGCGGTCGCCGCCCCATTTTGGATCCCCCGCCCGCACCGCATGGCATGGCGACTCGAGTCCGGCTGCCCAGGACAGGAGAGGGGGGAGGCCGGGACCCCCCCCCCAGAAACCACCCCTCTGGTAGGTGCACTCTGCACTACAGGCATATTTTCGCTTGCTTTTTGGCCTGGGAATGGGGGCGGGGTTAAAACTTTTTTTCTGTGCCGCTTCCGCTTGAATTGTGGCGGCCGGCGGCGAGTCCGGTGCTTGTTGCGAGCGACTACGACGAGGATTTCCCCCACCACCAGAGCAGCCCAGGACAGGAGAGGGGGGGTCAACCACCCCTCTGGTAGGTGCCCTGAGCCCTCACTCAGGCAGGCATATTTCCGCCTGCTTTTTGGCCGGGAATCAGGGTTTTTTTTTACTTTTAAAAACTTTTTTTCTGTGCCGCTTGGCATCGCAGGATCGCCACGATGCCAGGAACGACCACGACAAATCAGACCCAATTATTCTTTAGTCGGTTCGAGTTCGAGTTCTGGCGGAGTAATTCCCGTTACCGTTTCCGTTCCGTAACGGAAACGAGGAACGGAAACGGAAACGGGAATTCCGCCAAGTCGTGCCCATCTCTAGCCACAATAATCAACTCGAATCACTTTTAAGAGTTTGGAGAATTTTTTAAAAATAAATCAGTATGGTTCATGTTCTACAGTTCACTAGAGCGGTCTTCTTATCTTTCATTGGTGACTGGAAAAGATCCTTGGTTTCCCACTTGCACATTTTACTGACAGGGCCTTGATTTAGACTGAAAAGGTTGTGTCAGTTCTGCTCCTCACCCACTGTTTGCTAAGAATTGTAGGCACTTCAAGGATTTAGCTGAAATGAAGAGGATACAAATCTATAGGTTAGAGTCATATAATTGGGCATTTGAGATATATAATTAGGAGTAAATATGAAAAGGGAATAGTAACAAGTTGTTTTCTGAGGTTTCAAAAGTCTGCTATGGGTTATAAAATTACGGCACATTTCTCCAGTGCTGCATCTCCTTAGTAACGAAGCTATTAAGAAAGGCAATTGGCTTCAATTGTTGTACTTGCTGAGGTCCCAATCACTGTTAGGTGAATGTTCCCAGCTCTTAACAATTCTTTGCTGTCCCCAGATCCTTTGGAGAGCTTTTGAATATTTTGGCAGAGATTAGTTCTCTTTCCCAAGTGTTTTGACAGATGAAATATATTAAATAAGGAAAGCTTATTAACTCATCTTTGCAATTCATTCAGCAATGTTCTCATTTGAGACATGTAGTGTGTGAAACAGAAGAGATAATTCTCCTTTAGATGTTGAATGATGCGCCTTTAGAATGCCCTTCGCAGATAGTATGGACAACTCGCTTTCTTATAACTTGTATCCTGCTAACATGGCTCAAATTATGCTTAAAAGGGGTGTGTCATTTATTGTAGTCATTTGGAGTTTGGCTCCTAGAATTCTCCAGACAAAATTCTGGGAGGCTTAGTTCATAAATCTATACCTGTAGAGGCCTTAAATTCACTCCTTTGCACAAGACCGAAGCCTCCAAGATTCTATAATATTCAAGCCCTCATTTGCTGCAGAAAGGCTTCCTAAGCATGGCAGTCAGGATAACCTTTATTAGGCTCCCGAGAACCACCATGCCTAGAAAGTCTTGCAGTAGCTTTCTCACAGGCTTCTTGTACATGTATGAGGCTTTGTCCATCCATCCCGGAAATAAAGAGTCATGACATGTTTGTGGGATTAAACTGGGCCACAATTTATTGTCTTAAATTCAGGATGTCACTGGTGCTCTTTTCTCCCACAAGGGGGCCTAAAGCTCCAAGTGGCTATGTGGTGTTCACCTAGTTATTGTTGGGAGGGCCCTGGTGGCTGCCCACACTTGAACTTGAACTTAAACTTGGACTTGAACTTAGAGTTAAATGATCCTGGGGATCAAAGAGGCTGTTTGCCTGGTGTTGAGTCCTTAAATGCCCTCGGCCCTTTTCAGACCCTGTGATCTACTATCCCAGGGTGGTATTGGTCCATTCTGGACCATGTGACAACTGGTCAAACCTGTCTCCCCAGGTTAGGTGGGCAAAGCTGGATCAGAGCATCCTTTCTGAAGTTTAGGAGTTGTAGCAGAAACAGCCCTGTCTCATATCCTCACCCAACACATGTGAGGTGGTGGAGCTGACAGAAAGGACTCCCAGGGTGATCTTAAAACCCAGGCAGGCTCATCTAGGTTTTGATACATCTTAAGCCCAAGCCATTGGGGACTCTATAGGTCAAAACCAGTGTTCTGATTTGGGCCCACAACACTGTTTGTGTTGGGATCCAAGTTCTTCAAATAATTTGCAGGAGTCATTGCTGTGCATGCGTAGCAAGAAGATAGACATGGCTATGGTGATATGTTGTTCTTGGGCAGTTGGCATAGGCATCTACATCATTCTACATCAATAGATCCAAACTCATCTTGCATTGATGTTTAAAATTGGGCTGTATTCTTGCATTGCAATTTAAAATTGAAAGCATCAGTTCTTCTAGCTTATCCTAGTCTGCTGAAAGTTCTGAATCCCAGTAGAAACTACTATCTGTTGATTAAGTGCGTTGACTAAGGCAAGAATCAAGAGGACCAAAGGAGAAGAGCATTTGTGATTGGTGCACTTTAAGAAACTTTGCTAGTTCCTTGGCTTTGATCTTAGACCTGTCCCTAATGTGCCTTTCTCCTGTGTCATGTTTTTAAATTTATGATTTCATGGGAAGCGTGCACTATGTGGTATGTCAAATACCTGACTATTTTCTGCGACTCCAAAAAAAAATCACCAAACAGACGCAAGGCTAAAAATATTTATAATTTCAAAATGAAGTTCTTCTGAACAGATTCTAAAGTTAGAAATTGCTTTTGAGGAAGAAAATGGAATGGATCTCACAGTCTGTTTGTATGAAAAGCTGCTTCTTGGTTACTTTTAGCACTTGTTCATTTCTGTGGTATAATTGAAGTGGAGGGAAAAGTGCCTTTATTGATCAAAATCCTGTTGCCATGTATTAACACTTGCTTATGCTAGATCAGGTGCTGGAAATATTTATTTTAAACGAAATATCTTTTCTTTTCAGGTTGCAAGGCTCTCCACAGGCCCTAGGGAAATCTTTGGGAACCTTGGGACAATGGTGGTGTTGGGAAATTTAATACTCAAAAGCTCACTGTTAGATTATCTCTAGTAGAGATGGGCACAAAACAAAAAATGGCATTTCAGTTTTTTGTTTGTCGTTGAGAGGTCTGTTTCGGCTCGTTTCCGTTTGTCGCAAATTTTTTGAAAAATTTTGTTACCGTTTTTGTTTTTTCATTTGTTGTTTCTACCCGCTTTTTGCGCGATTTCCGTGCACAGGCATCCCCCAATGCCCCAGACCAGAGGGAAAACACTTAAAAAATGGATGCTGGCAGAGACACAGTATAGACTAGGTATGCAGGGAGGCTGCAAAGGCAGCGGCAAGCGTTGCCCAGGGTGCAAGGCAGCCGCAGAGTGACTGCACTGTGGGGCAAGGGAGGGTACTCACTGAGAGGTACGCAGCACGCATGCACACAGGGAGGCTGCAGGACTGAAGCTAGAGTCGCAGAGACAGCAATCCCACCCTAACTCCCACCAGAGACTGCAAGGAGGACGGGGGTTTCCAGAGCTTTTTATGCCCTCTGTGGCTGCCAGACCTGCCCGCCCAGTCTGCAACCTGGGCATGCTATTGGTTGAACATGATCCCACATCACATGGCTTGCCTCCATTTTGTGGCTGGTGGCGACATCCATTTTAAAGGGAAAAGAAAAATACATTGCGATGGGAGAAGACAAACACAAATGTTTTAAGGACCCCAACCCCCCTGGTAGGTATTATCAGACAATATAAATAATTATCGCTGCATTTTTACAGATGTCCAGGGCGTTTTTTAACATTTAAAACAGCTCATTTCATTGTGCGTCGCCATTAACGGAAATGAAACGTAACGAGCACAATTTTCATGGTTCTGTTCGTTTCGTTTCATTTTCATCACAATTTTCGTTTGTCGTTTCATTACGTAACTGAAACGACAAACGGTAACGGAAACGAAAAAATGTTCGTTCCGTGCCCATCTCTAATCTCTAGTAGTCTCAGTTTTGGTAATGGTGATCCAGTAGCCAATTTTTACTACTAGTTGCTTCACTCCTCACCTCCTATGGGTCCCGAAGGCGTACTCAGTGCAAAAGAAAACCTAGAAAGCCCCAGAACCTGAAAAGGAGAGCCCCATTAGTTTAAAGTAAATATTTTCATCTCATGATCTGTTTTATGACCACATAAATATATGCAACAGGATTATGCCCATTGTTAGGCAAATGAAAGCAAGAAAATTTTGCTGGTCTACAACAATTCTACCAATAGATTCTAAACTGTCTTCTACTCACTTATTTGTAAGTGCAGGGTTTGGGGTTCACTTTTAGTTTTTATAATGTAACAGCAATAATTTATTATGAGTCTAGATAGAATAGGAAGTACTGGAGATATGGTGTAGGATAAGCAATGGATAAGTATGTACATAGCTATTAGATGTAATCCTTGTCAACTGTTATACCATTTTATTGATTAATTCAGTGCCTATGCATGCAGTATATGATTTCAAAGTTTTATTTATTATTTTAAAGCGGATGCATGGTTTAAAGGCCGCTGACTATAATAAAGATGTGCAGCACTAGAGCAACAAGATTCGTATCCGCTGCCAAAAGTAATGGAGGGAGTAGTTTGATTAATTGAAATGCCTTTTAAGTAGTGAAATTATGTGTGTGTTTTAAGCTTATCGCATTTTGGGTTTAACCTAGCATTGTAGTGAATTTGGCTATTGCAGGGCTGTCCAGTTGGAACAGCCTGTGGGCTCCTTTGCCCATGGCACATCCCTGCAAACTCCTTTCCCAGTCCTCGCAACTGCCCTGCCCACCCCCACCCATCTAGCTCTGTGGCGCTAGTGGTGGCAGAGGAGGAGGAGGAGCACCCATTTGCCCACCCACCCACCCACCCACCAAGTTCCATGACGCCCCCACCAAGCTCTGCAGCAGCTGTGTGCCTGCTCACCCCACCCACCCACCTACCCACCAAGCTCTGCAGCACTGGCAGGAGCGGAGGAGGGGTGCCCACTCACACCTCACTAAGTTCTGTGGCAGCTGTGCACCCACTCGCCCCAACCCACCAAGCTCTGTGGCACAGGCAGCAGCAGAGGAGGAATGCCTGCTTGCCCCCAAGCTCTGTGGCAGCTGCATGCCTGCTTGCCCCACCCACCCACCCATCAAGCTCCTTGGCACTGGTGGTGCGGTAGAGGAGGAGCACCCGTTCAACCTTCCCCACCCACCCACCCACCAAGCTGCATCACACTGGCAGTGGGGGAGGAGTGCCCCCAGGTCAGGAAGTGGGCGGAAACCTAGCCGGCAACTTCTTAGCACCCCACGGGCTACCAGTCGACCTCGGTCAACGCATTGTGGTAGACCTGGGCTATTGTATTGTACTTTCAATTCTTTTCTTTTCTTTTTGTGTCATTACCTTGGTACCGTGAACATGTATATATTACTATTTGCACCTATGTATATATTACTATTTGCACCAATGCGGTAAAAACAACAATAAAATATTTTATTCTATCTAGTTTTCAATATTTACTAATCCCAGTCCTTTTAAAGTTTTACACATAAATAATAAAGAAAATATATTATTTTTATTCATTATGTGATAAAGTCATATGAGGATGAGAAATTATTTATCAGATTTTGAAATGGTGTGACACAGTTCATGATAGTTTCAATAGAACATCAAGTGCATTTAAAGATACATTTAGTTTCCAGTACACATAATTACAAAATATATATAATTAGAATCCATATTTGAATGTTTTGAAGGCATTTTAAAACTGTCATATCATGTCAGGAACACTAGAGTTATTGAGCTAAACATGCAAAAGAAACACAAACAGGAAACAGAGTTACTTATTCCTAATTTCAGAATGTTGCATTGATATCTTAGTATTTTTTCTGCCTGTGTCAAGGAAACTAAATATCAGTCCAGGCAGAATTAAAATCTCATCTGCCACAGGGTGGAGTGAGTGAACAAGGCTGTAATTACAATAGTTTTGAAACAGATGATTGAACTAAGGATCAGTTAAATCCTCAGCAAATAAGCAATGGCGAAAGAATTGCATACTGCTGCCTCAAATGTATTTATTCATTCTAAGTATGTGTTTACATATAGCAAAACCCTTATGGTATAACATAAATGCAAAATTAAACATAAAATAAAACTCAAGATATTAATGGAGATTGTAAGGAAGCTGTTGCGTTTACCCCCTTTGTCATGAATAATTTACGAGATGTATCTGTGATGATTTCTTGTTTGTTGACCAATGGGAGAGTTTGGTGGAGGAGTCTAAGTGGTTTTGAGTCTCAGCTCATGACTGAATTGGTCAGATAGGGACTGAGAGAGAAACAGATAGGGACTGAGAGAGGTGAGAGAGTCAGACAGGGTCTGAGAAAGAGACAGATAAGGACTAGGAAGAGAAGAGAAAGGATTTTAAAACTCTGAGGAAAATTAAGTATTGTGTATAAACTTAAGAACAGGGTGTGCAAGTAAACTATTTCATCTGTAACATAACTTAAGTGTATTTTAGCTATATTCTTCTTTGTGTTTGTACCTGAACAAGTTACCCTTTATGCTTTTACCTTTACTTTGTTATAAATAAACTTCCTTTATCTTTATTCACTTTAAGTTACTCTGGAAAGCATTAATTTACTAGAGAAACTAGTTGGTGACAGTGGAAGAGCTAATTAATGATGGTGCTTGTCAATAGCCCGTGAAAGGGCCGGGGGCATAGCATAAGAACATCACAGCAGCTACAAGTACAAATTAAAGTAGGGGAAACTAATATAACCAACAACAAAGACTGAAATGATTAAAAATACAGAAGGTGTTAGCTCTTTTAAAAAGACGTTATGACAACACCAACGAACAACAACAAAAATACCAATACTATTGGTTTTAATATGTTGCAGTAAGGGCTCTCCATAATCATTCAAAATGTCCATGCCTTAAACAATGGATAAATGGTATAATATTGTATGCCATTTATTTATTTATACATTTTATGTTTTATTTATTTAAAATATTTTACCCCACCTTTCTCCTTATATGGGCCCAAGGCAGCTTATGTAATTAAATATAATATTTAAAAGCTAAAAACAATAAGTTTACAAATATTTTAAAAAGGAATTAGGCAAGTATTGTGTCAAAAATTATACAAGCAAATCAGTATTAAAAACACATTTAAAAAGCATCAGAGCACAATAACCTATTTTTAAAAACCCTCTCAGACTGCCAGGCATTAAGCAAAAACCTGCCTGAAAAGAAAGGTCTTTACCTACTTGCAGAAGGATAGCAAAGATGGAGGGAGCTTCATGGGGGTAGGGTTCCAGAGTTGGGAATCAGTCCCACCAGGTGCACCTTTGAGTTCTGTGTGACTGAGAGAAAGGCCTCCACAGATTATCTTAATGCCCAGAGAACCACACAGAGAAAGATGTGGTCTTTTAGAAAGCTTGGACTCAATTTGTTGAGGGTTTCATAGGTTAAAACCAGCACTTTTAATTGTGTCCAAAAATGGATAATCAACCAGTGAAGCTGCCGTAACAGAGGCATTATATGTTCTCGATAACCAGCCCCAGTTATCAATTTGACTGTATCATCTTGGTCTTGTTGGAGTTTTCTGAACCCTTTCCAAAGGTAGCCCCATGTGGAGCACATTGCAGGAGTTAGTTCTAGCTTCAGAATCAGTAGTATCTTTGAGTCTGCGGCTAAGTGAAGGGTCTAACCCCCAGATATGTCTGTTCACTGAAACTGATGCCCTGAGGGCATCGTGCAGATGAAGCTATCTTTCCCCATAATACATACTCAGGCGGCAATCAGTATGATTGACATGCAATGAGAGATCTAGAAAAGATTTGGAAAGTTATCTAGTTCAACCCACTATTCAGCGCAGCACAGCCTCAGCTTATGCATTTCTCCTTCTTCCTCATATACATCTCCCCTGAGGTATAACAAAAGCATAAATAATTCTGCAGCTTCTATTTTCAATTCAAAACTATTATCACTTTTCTTCGCAGTCTGCAATTGTGCACTTCAACTGAAATACCTACCCTATTCCCCCGTGTTCTTTCCTGTCTCCCTGGAAACTGCCAGACTGACAGGACTCCATACCTGGCTGTTCAAGAGGCCAGTACTCCCAGACATAATTTATGAGTTCTGTTTGGATAAAGTGGGTCAAAAACTGCATGTCCTATAAAACCTACAGACATATTCAAATACCATTAAAACATCTTCCTGAGATCTTCCCTTAACATGACATAAGAAAGATATCTTGAAAGATACTGAATAAATGGAGGAATGGATGATGTAATGTGCAAAAGGGTTATGGCAACCCTATGAAATAACCTCCAAAAGGTCCTGTCATTAACAACCCACCTCAGGTTGTGCAAACTAAAAGTGAGTGGGTTCCTTTATAGAGTCAATCCATTTAATATTCCTCTTTTCCTACTACTGTATATTCCATTTTTCTTAGCTTTGTTAATTCTTCCAGTGAGGTAATTACATCTCTGAAGTACAAAATCTTTAGTATAACCACCTTGATATCTAGTGAGAGTTAAGATCTAAAACACTTCAATTTTTTTCTTTGTGGAGGAGATAAGAAAATGGTTCCTTATTTCAGTGTTCAATACTGAAAAATCAGCAAAGCAAGAACCAAGCAAACTTCTGTGAGGAGAGAAGCTCATAAGAAGGTTAAAAGGATGTCTAAAAATGACTCTCATTAGTATCTATGGTGATCATTTAAGTTGCATGGAGATTTTGGGAATGGGGACTCTAGTAATGCACTCAGAACATGGGCAAGAGTGTATGAAAGAACTAGTTTTGTATATATTACCTCCCTCAGCTGTGAAGGGCTTTGTCAGTTCAAGGCCAATAGTTATAATATTTTTTTTCAAAGAAAGCATAGTAAATGGTGTTACATAATTTCAGTTATTTATGCATTTAAACTATGCCAACCATATGCAGGTTTCTTTGTGGCTGGACTGCCCACTCCCCATTTATTTATTTATTTATTTATTTAAAAATGATTTATATAAAGAGTCTGTGGTGAAAATAACATTTCAGAAAGGCGCTCATTATTTTTTAAAATGCAAGCTTTTACCCAAATTGCATTGCAATTTGAATATAACAAACAACAAAGTAAGCTGGGCTTCCCATTATATTATTTATAAAATACTCTTAAACCTCACACTGATAGTTTTTAGCAAGACATTAAGGACATTAATTTCCTCTGTCACTTTTTAAATTCTGTCCATGTTAGCAACACAAAATGTACCAGCACCAA